>JAODUP010000389.1:167500-262500 GCA_025642065.1 Paralvinella palmiformis | reverse complement strand
CCTTTGGAGGTCGCTCGGCCCATTTAGCCTACCTTGTGCACAAACGTGGCTGTAAAACGTCAATCAGCATCATCTTAGTTATCTATACAAAATACATATACAAGTGTACGGTTGCATCGTCTAAACGATTGCGTGGTGCACGATAAAGCAGGACATCTCGGTTTGAAACCACCGACTGCATGCCGATGTTTGATACGTATGATGGCTGTTTCAGCCATAGAATGAGTTCGCTATATCTGCATGATAATGTAGATAAACGGCGAATATTGCTAAAAAGATAATCATTTTGAGGGATATTTGAAAACCGTACTTAATAGTACAAGTCCGTGAAGTTAAAATAAGCAACAAATTATAACCGTGCCATATAAATCTGTAAACATATACATCTATAAACCTGTACATATATAAATCTACATATTTATAAACCTATAAATCTATAACCCTATACATTTATAATGCCACACATCTATAACCCTATCCACCTATAAATCTAGACACTTCATGTTTTATATTACGTATGGGAGACCTATCGTGGTGGGGTAGAACCTGGACGTACTTGACGTAAAAATATTAACCAATCTACGAGTTATGGCGTCCCAGTGATGAACCGGGTATTAAAAACTTTCACATAGAAATCGCTGTATATAAAAATATAAATTATTACTCATATTATTATTATTATTATTATACAAGAGATAGCGAATTATGTCTGAAGAAGTATAATGTGTCAGATGTTGATGTCTTCGCGGCATTCCCAATCTGATTAGCATAATCGTCACCTAAAACTGACCTTTCCAAACTAGTACCACCTTTATGATGGTACATAGTCCGGCCGAGAAGCCAGCCCGACTATAGACCCTTTTATCGCAATACTTATTACACAAAGGACCCGTCTGCCGACAAAAAATGCACGCCTGTGCTAAAAATATGTCCGTGAACGTTCGGTGATAAAACCTGTCCCCGTTAAAGCACTCACAGCCGGAAGTAATTAGTACGACCATCAAAGTTCCCCCATTGGTCATTTATCGCTAGGCGCGCCACCTACCTACCTACCAGAAGCCGGCGCCCGCGGGGATGGCTGCCTCTGCGCGCGCACTGGCTGGCTCCCGATCGGTCCCGTGGCCCACAAGGCGGCTCCCGGCCGCTCCGGGATCACTAATATAGACAGGAGCGGGTCATGGGATCAGCTTACAGTCGGTTCTTAACACTAACCCGTCTGACACGGCGATCATATAAGAGGAGCGAAAGAGCGCCTTCTCTAACCCCCCCCCCTCCCCCCAACACACACACACACACACACACACACACACCACACTCACCCCGGAGACCTGCCAGACAGTAAAAACAACAACAGACATACACACACACACACACACACACACAGCGCTTTCATCACGTAATGATGACTAGGAGAAAAGGTGTACAAAACTCAACCACCGATCCCTGGACAAACAGTTCAACTGATAATTGAGGAATTCTAACAAACGGAAAACTATAGGATAAACCTGGCCCTCACTTCATCCGGTAATTGCGTAATAGAAAGATCCCGGTCTCTGGAGAGGTTCCGGGTATGAAACGCCACCAGTTTACAGTCAGTACGGAAGTGGAAAAAAATTAGGTTTATCTATTGCCACAGGTTATGGTAGTACTCGTGATACCTTTCAGTAGCCAAATTAATCCAAAGGATCAGGTAAGAACAAGCAATAAAAGAGCCTTTCTTAACATTTTCATCTCGGTGTCCTTAACCGTCTTCCTCTGCCGTGATGCAGTCAGAACTGATAAACAAAGATAAAGGATTCCGCTGTATAACGATTACGGCGAACCGAGGCCACCTCCCTGTATCCCGCGTTTGTGAGGTACAGGTTGCTCAGGCTACGCATTCTCCATAAGGATGGCCCCGACGGCGATTAGTCTTATCATATAAATGCATATTCATCAGTGACTCCGGAGCGCATAACAATAGAACGTCTATATGGCTTTTACTTTTTAACAACTATGGGGTCATATTACACAAAATAAATTCGTGGGGGAAACACCAACAACAACAACTACAACAACATACAGAAATGTTCATAAATATCTTATGTAATATCTCCATTTAGAAATCACTTCAATCAAACACGGGATAATTTTCACAAAAAGATTCTACCTTAATCTTCAGATAAATCCGGAGAGATCTGTAAAATTAGGATGGGATGACTGGATCAAACCTGTCTCCGTTAATAATTTCACACATAATAATAATAATAATAATACACAAAATCTATATGCGCCCAGTATAATCTGAAAGATTACTCTAATCCACTTAACAAGGTAGATGGTATAGATTTAGCAGATATCCACCTGCGCATTAATGCCTTTTTTAAACATGCGCCACTAAAAACATTGCGTATAGCTAGATGAGATAAGCTAAGATAAAAACTTCAGTTTTTACCTTCTTCTTGAAGGTATCAGGTGTCTTACATTCACCGTTGATCAGAGGAAGATTATTCCGCGCGGAGCCGCTGCGCCCTTTCTGGAACACCTATTAACTTATGTCACGACACGTGTTTTTGGTACACGCTGATTCAGGCTCAGAACTCGGAGACCTTGCTGCCCGATACGCAACAGCTATTTCCTCCAAGTACTGAAGGCTAGTTCCCTAAAGTCTCTTGTACGTATATACCATGATCTTGTACTGCGGCCTCTATACATGACAGGAAGCCAACGCAGGGAGTTCAACACTATTGTTATAAGGCCTCTTTTACGAGTTAGCCAGTAGGGTAGTTGAATTCTGTACCCTTTGTAGACGTATCATCGGGGTGCTTGGCGGGCCATATAGGAAGACATTCCCGCAATCGATAATGTTCTCAGGGCATGATGCCAGTATTTTGCAAGCATATACCACAAATCTGCACAACTAAAAATTACATACATCTGGCCTATCGCTGCGAGAAGCGCTGAATTGTACTAAATGAATACACATGACCCATCAAATGAATTACGTCATATTGAAAAATGAACAATACAAGATCACAGTCGATAACAGTCACGCGATAACAAACAAACATTAACAGACACGTGGAACGTAACTCCCTCCATTAACTGTGTCATCTTTTTAATAAAACATAATTCAACAGACAGGTGGCATATCACCTAAAATTAGAACTTCACCAACCATTAAGTTGTTTAACATACGGCGTCGTGTTAATAACACTAAGATTAACTAAACAAGTTCAAACGAATCAATACACATCAAAACTAAATCCTGGAAATTCCCATTTATGATTTCTAATGTTCTGCTCACAGATTTTCAGCTTCTAATATGTGTCACATCTTTAAGAGCCAAATTTCCTATCTCAGAATTCGTCGTTTATTAGCAGCTACTATAATATATGCGCGTTCGTACACGCTGAGCGGAAGAGAATAAAGACAGACGGGGATGACTAATACAGAGTACGAGCGAGTGAGTGAGTGAGCGAGTGAGCGAGTGAGTGAGTGAGTGAGTGAGTGAGTGAGAATACGCCATTCCGTGGAAAGGAAACCACATACTGGAGAAACTAATTTATCACAATAACATAACATCATATTAATCCACAACCGCAGTGCCCACACCAGTAGTCAGAAGTGGGCCGATGTTCGAGTGAGCATCTACGCAGTCGCAATCATTAACATGGGAAGATGACGTGTCGCCTTGTAAAAACATTTACCAACATTTAGGTACGCAATACAATACAGTATAGTATTGTATAGTATAGTATTAGCAATGGGTCTTGATATAACATTTATATAATCACTTTGTCTGTGATAAATGTTTGTATCGACATGATGATGCTGATGTTTTATTAATTGTAAATATGGACTATTCACCACTCATCTAAATGTAATGTAAATGTTGATGTTTTACGGCCGCCGAGATTCGAACTCAGGTGGTAGTGATCTGTTGTCCAACGCGCTACCAGTTAGACCACGAAGATGCCCCTTGTTATGAAGATTCTACGATTCCCGTGGATGTAGTGCCTCACTTAAAGTATGTTTTCTTTACTAAATTGTGTATTCTTATATTATATCTATTAAAGGACAATCAATACATTTTTTATATGATTTTAGAAAAAATAATAGGATACCTAAGAAAATAGATAATAAAAACCTTAGACGATTGGACCTTTTCAGGAACGAATGCTTTAACAAATAACACAAAAATGTATCCACACGTCGCTAATTTACCACCTAAACAAAATTAACATACATCAGAAAAGAAATCTCCGAGTGGACCTCTCCGTATTGCCAGCAATAAACTGACCTGTTGCGGCTCGTGAAAAGACGGCGACCCGCAAGCGTAGTTTGTGTGTTTGCCGCTAGATGTCGCACTCGTTACCGGGCGGACCCAGCTTCCCCTACTGATCACCGCATGATACATCCGCCTATAATGACAACTATAGCCTCCCTGCATGATATGACACATCATATCCCTTAGACCGCATCAATCAGGACAATCAGTCACGTTACCATGACAACAGATTATCTTGTTACCGATCACTATCTTGGCAATGCTTGTCATCATCGGCGGAAGGGCTGAGACAAAGAGAGGATGAAGCCAGTGATGGTTAGACGTCTACAGGTACCAAACACGGAGGTGGGGGGGTGTTGTCTGTTGGTGACGTGTTTTCAACGTCTGTTTTAGTGTGTGTCATAGCTGCGCTGTGTGATAATACACAGAGGAACAGCTCTTTGTTGATGTTAAGATCTCCTGAATAGAGCAGCTTAATGAAGAATGAAATACTGATTGTTTTGTATTGAATAGTTATCGTGTCGTGTGTGTGTGTGTGTGTGTGTGTTTATATATGTGTGTGTGTGTGTGTGTGTGAGAGAGAGAGAGAGAGAGAGAGAGAGAGAGAGAGAGCTAGCTCCTCCACAGACTATACCATCTTTCTCTCCCAGCAATGTATCCAGTTAGTTTATGAGCTTAACATTTGGTATGTATAGATAAGACAATTAATGAAACAGGTAAAACGGTTCATCTCTACCCTTCATAACAATAACAGCCAAACAAACAAACAAACAAACGGATAGACGGAAGACGCATACATTTCCACTTACTCAGTGAGCAGTTAATTAACCGTAATATTTATTACTCCGCCGACCAACGAATCCATCTTACGTATGTACACAAACTCTTATATCACTGCACCCACTGCACACACACACACACACACACACACACACATATATATATATATATATATATATATATATATATATCCAATGTGCAGCTGTAAAAGTTATCATCAATAAGAAGAAGGATTTCTATCAGTATATCCGACAATCAGTTCAAACCGACACAAATTAGCCAACAACCCGACAATGAAGATCATAGCTGATGATGATGATTGATGTTTTACGGCCATTTTTGTGCACAAGGTAGGTTAAATGGGCCGAGCGACCTCCTAAGGTAATGAAACGAAGTGAAAGATGAAACAACCTTCAGACATGCCCACGCCGAGATTCGAACACGGGTGGTAATGATCTGTGGTCCAACACGCTACCGCTAGACCACGGAGGCGCCCACGATGATCATAGCATCGCCATATCCTACAACATCGTACTTATACAAACAAATAGTATCGGACGTTAACTTTAAAAGGGGATCTAACAATATTTCTCAACCCGTATACTGCTAATGACATGTGTCACACACACACACACACACACACACACACACACACACGGCTTAAGTAAGCCGAATAAAGTCGATCGTGTATAGTGAGGATGACTTTAGTGTAGTATAGTTTGCCGAGACGAATAGGTCCCAGTCATGATGGTCGTGTAGGAAAAGTAGGAGGTCTGGGACCTATGGAGGTGGAGCAGAAGCGCTGTATGCTGCGTCATAACATGTAGGAATTGTCTAAATAAATATGATATTTTTATATGAAGTTTCTTTCCACCGTACTCCTTTACCCATACATTAACTCTTGAGAGTGTTAAATCAGTTCGATATTAATGTAATCCTCTGAGTAAATGTCATCCATCCAACATCACTCACTGAGTTTAAATATCTCTAATATCTTGTTAATAATGTCTATTTATTAAAATATTACTTTCAGTTGTTCTTACTTTCATTATTATTATTATTATTATTATTATTATTATTATTACAAGTAGTAACAGTAGTAGATCATCGTCATCATCATCATTATCATCACAATAATCATCATCATCAACATAAACTACAGTAAATCCCCTGACAATAGCGCGGAGATGGGAGGTGATGATTTTAGAACCATCACCAACAATGACAGCGGGGAGGGGGAGGGTCGGTCACATAAATAATTGTTATTTAGATTATTATTGTTATTATTATTATTGTTGTTATTATTATTATTATTATTTTGTTGTTGTTGTTACTGCTGCTGCTCTTGTTGTGTTGTTATGGTAACGATACAGGGTATCTCAAGACATGTTATACTGTAGAACATCGAGGACGGAGTATCGGATGAATGAAAGCCGTTCCATATTAACACGTATATCAACACGTATCGGTGTATTACAGTACAATAGACACATATTAATAATATTAGCTGTTTAGTCTACGACGCTGACACTCAGTGTTAATAATGTTAATAAGATTCTCCTTAACATTAACACAGATAGTAATATAACTTATTATTATTATTTGTCTGTTTATTAACAGTGGTCACTGTCAGGGTAAAGGCTTCATAAACGGTATGCGTCTTTCTCAAAATTTGAATGAAATATCCCTCAAAAAAATTCAATACTGCTTTACGGTCAATAACATCCTCATCACAACATGATATAATTATTATGTATATCATTATTATTATTAAATACAAAATATAAATACCGTCTTTTTATGCATAAAGCATATACAAAGCAACGGTATTAATATATACCTTTTAATAATACCTTGTTGTCTATATGTTGCCTAAAGGTATATAGCGTTACGGGCTACTCATATATAAAACACTAATCTCCCTGTGTCGACTGTTTGTTACTGACGGTGATGAACGAAAGGTGGCCAGGACGTTGTCTAATGAGATCATTTGTCTAATGAGGTCACAGTGGACAGGTCACACTCTGCTGACCCAATTAGGCCGATTTTTCTATAATCTGACATTAGCTGCTTGACCGGTATATCAGCAGCCCTACCACTTGATCATATCCCACAGACACGGCAGATCTACAGAGCACATAGATTCGTCTATAGCTGATTATGAAACATTTACCCCACAAACTCTCGCCGAGTTCGACGAACTCGGCTACTGTATGGTTCCCAATAGGGGCCTATTATATCTAATAACAGCACACCCACTTGAAAATACATTTTCCCCGCACCACGAAGTGCAAAGTCTACGACATCCGGTGACATATAGGCCATAATCCGTAGTAAACGGGGTTATTATTCTCAGGAAATATAACTTTTACTAATTTCAGTTTTCGCCATGGTCACGAATCTTTACGGTACTCACCAGTGGAGTTTCCAAATAAGCAAAAATGAACTTAAATCCACCTGAAAACCTATCTGGTACGCAGGGAAAAGCTCAAACTTCCCAAATGCGCGTCTTCTGAGAAGTAAATAAATAACAGAGACAGAAAATATTGGCCAAAATTGTGGACGTGGTAAGATGCTTCGAACCCGGATACAGCGTGGACGGCATCCGGATCTCGCTGATCCTATCTGTACCCCTTCCATACCATTATTATTAATGTCTATTATACAGCAGTAAATCAGCTCATCTGATCCTGTGATATTTCCAGATAGAGGTCGGGATCGGGATACTCTAGACACCTGGATCACGGACATGTACACACCGGATCGCCATCATCATCATCATTATCGTCAGTATCCAGAATGATGAACAATCAATGTTCCATCAGTCATCTGTTGTTAAATATCAACCAACATTTCGCCGACATAGAGCTAAGATGTAGGCAGGACTTGCTTACGGAAGGTCAGAGGTCATATCCTCTTAGCCTGTACCACGGTGATTGGGTGATAGGTTGGCACTCCTATCGCCATTTGTCTTGTTTCTAGACAAAGTGCAAGGGGCGTGTGTGTGTGTGTGTGTGTGTGTGTGTGTGTGTGGCGTGTGTGTGTGTGTGTGTGTGTGTGTGTGTGTGCATGTATGCATGCATTAGTACGCATATGGTTGGGTAAAAACGGGATATGAAAATGTCAAAGGATAGATTAAGATCACAGGTAGATGGATAGATATTTAAACAGATATAATGAGGAATTAATTAACTGACTGGATTATTTACAGAGTAACAGATTAATTAGTTAATCAACTGAATTAATAAGTAACTGATAAATATAAATCGATTATTGATTACCTTAATGATTAATTCATTTATTTACCTATTCCTTAACTGACTGACTGAATTAGTATCAAAGAGAGACATATAGAGGGGAAGACAGACCAATAAATACTTATAACATATAAGTGATATAATAATACTAGCATAAATCACTATGAATGAATCAGTTAATAAATGCAAATATGGACTACATCTCTCATCTAGATGTTGAAATGTAAATGTTGCTGTTTTACGGCCACTTTTGTGCACGAGGTAGGCTAAATGGGCCGAGCGACCTCCAATGATAATCAGGCGAACTGAAAGATGAAACACCCTTCTGACATAGCCCGGCAGGGGTTTGAGCCCAGATACTATAGATCTGTGGCCAACCGCACTACCAGTTAGGCGCTGGAGGCGCCCCATCTAGATGTTGACGTAGAAACTGTGAACGTGTAATAAACAGATCAGAGGTGTCTTAAAACTGGATTATTACCCGAATGGCTAACCGTAGAAACGGGCCTTTTGGTATGCACGGAATTATACAAATGTCGCCTTATTGCGTATTCCCCTCAAACTGGCATGAACCCATTTAGGCACATAGCGACAAAATGGACATACCCCATCGGAAGGAACCCCGTGACGCGGGTTTTCCCACTCAGTTGTGGTGCAGCAGATTCAAGCTTATAGCAGGAGATCAGGCGGAAGTATTAACTATAGATAAGCTCCATTTATTCATCATCTCTACACGATACCAGATAGACCAGCATATACCTATTTGTTCCACGGATTTAGCAGATAGTACTAAAACAATTACACAGATACCAACTAAAAATCCTATAATTGGTTGGTAAATCTTAGATTATTACCTTACTGTAACAATAGTGCTTGGAACGCGGCAGTATTAAAATACATAGATTACATGGGCCATGTCGAATATATATATATATATATATATATATATATATATCGGTGGAAAAACACACACAGAAAGGTCGAGTCTCCCACCAGTTGTGTTGCTGTCATTGTGTAAACATGTTTGTTTTGGCTGCTATTTCCGAGCAGACAACCTCTTTTTGTGGGCTCTATTTTTAAGCTGAACGTACGATTTGTGCCTGAATGATTTGTCTCAGATATAAGATTGATAGTTCGGGGATCATGCTGTTGACCGTGAACGAGAACTGACATTCGAACAATATAATCGGCCGTCCGTGAAATGACCTTTTACCATCTGGTAGTATCAGCCCGTAGAGCTGGACGCTGGTAGTTTTCTACCCCACACCCGTAGTTCCTCTAGCTCTCGCCAGAGGGCTAGCGTCAGTTGGGAACGGTCTGATTCGGCAGAGTGCGGCATACCTAGTAATTGGTCATGTGATATGGCCATTTTCATGTGCTAGTTCATATAATACCGATTGTTAAAAACAAAAAACCACACAAGATCGAGTTAAATTGAGGTGAACTCACGAACAGATGCTAATTTACGAGATTTCAAAATTTTAGATAACGCGATCTGTCTGTAAGTAACTAGGTAACACTGAAACGTAATAACAATGAATCAATGTGATCTCGACAAAAGATGAAACACACAACAACAAAAAGGGTTCAAAGAAATTCCCCTAAAACGGTATCGGCTAATATAGGGATGTGAACTTCAGCGGAAAACATTTTAATCGTCATCCAGATACGAGGTTACGTCAGCAATTAAAGTTTCAGTTTGTGTTTTACGGCCACTTTTGTGAACATATACCAGGTAGGCTAAATGGGCCGAGGGACCTCCAAAGGTAATGAATGAAGCGAAGTCCAAGATGAAACACCTTTCAGATATGCCCACGTCGAGATTCGAACTCAGGTGGTAGTGATCTGTGGTCCGAACCGCTACCAACTAGACCCCATCTAAATGATATAAAAGAATTGATATTTGAACACGGACCAGTCTCTAAATAAGCGACCGTGCCCTGTGACGTGAAAGACTTTTAATGTCGCCTGTTAATACATCTCGAGCAAACTGTAGATGAGTGTTATCTGCCGCGACGTGCTTCGTGTGTGGCGTTAGAGCAATGACTCGTCATCGCTGAAGGCCGTCAGAAGGTATTCCTCTCCGTGGACAGGTCCATCTCAGACAGCTCTGGTAAGTCTATAATATTTCCCAACATTGTATTTCCTCAAAGTCCTGGCTGTGAAACAAATGACTGTTGGCAGACGTGTAAATATTTGCTGGAAGTAACCACTTCACACACACAAATACACACACACACACACACACGAAAGAACGCCTTTACCTTTGTGATAATTTAAGACACCCCTTTTGATGGTGCCGATGTGGGATGGATGAATGTTGTTTAATTAGACAACAACCAAACATCACGTCCTACATCTGAGATATGACAGACAGACGTGATCGCCAAACTGACAGATGTGACAACAAAACTGACAGACATGACAACCAGTACAGATGGGCAGATAACCAGAACAGATTAGGACTCACTGATACAATAAAATACAGACGTCGGGATCTCTACCGTATGATGTACTGGATATTGTAATTACATTGATAACTGGAGCAATAAAGTTAATATGCTTGACCAGCAATACTATATATATATATATATATATATATATATATAGTGAATAAAGTACTGCCTCCTGTGTTTTGTGGAGGGCGCCTCCGTCGGCTAGTTGGTAGCGCATTGGATGACAGATCACTACCAACTAAGTTCGAATCTCACCGTGGGCATATCTGAAGGGTGATTCATCTTTGACTACGCTCCATTATCGTCGGAAGTGGTGCACAAAAGTGGCCGTAAAACATCAATCAATTAAAAAAAACCCTGTGTTCTGTGTGCTAAAGGTACGTATTGTGTGTGTACAGTCAGATCTACAGGATGACACATTTAGGTGTTGGATTTTAGACAAGATCTGATGACATACAAAAGATAATCAGGTGGCAGAATGTCGTGTGTGCGTGTCAGCAGACAGACACGGGTTGCAAAAATGACAGTCAACTTTTAGAAAGTTCTCCGGATGACAGACAACAATGTGTGTGGTCCAGGTGATTATATAAAAGATCAGGAAATGCATTATTGCCGGTATTAATTATGGCCGATTTATCAGACGGCTCCCTGAAATCAGAATCATAAAAGAAGCAAGTAACATTTGAGAAAGATTAAAATAACAATTAGAAATATACGATCCAGATTAATAAGGATTTGTGGATTTAACATAATCTAGAAACCTCCCATATTCATATATAGGAGAATATGTACAATGACGTCTCACGTATGGTCGGGTGAGTGCATGGTTTGTTCAAGTTCGATGCAGTTCACACGGGCGTAAGACTATTCGTTGTCATATTTAGTATTAACAGAAACAAACATTGTCATGTTTTATTGATGACTCAGCTGTAACTGATAACAAAGTTTTCATATATATATCAAGACTACTGTCAATCAGGATATTCTTTTCCTGGATATATACCATAGGGGTCCATTGTTTGACACAGTTCTATCCAGTGAGTTAGACTTATGTATACAGTAGGAGGGAGTAAGGAAGGACGGATACTTGCAGGAGGAACGGGTCACGTCCAATCCTACTAGGATTCACGTCTCCAGCTCGGAAGACACCCGTATTGAGACGTAGAATACTTGCTGCCATCTGGCGACTGTACCCATAACAACTCTAAGATGTTCCCTATATAATATACAGTCATGCAGTAACCATTACCATACCTTTTGTAAATAATACAACACGCGATACAATGCCGTATTTCTAAACAACAACAACAACCCCCCCAAACACACACGTGGAATTTTGTAATTGTGCATTGGTACGTATTTTCTGGTGTTCTGTTCTACAAAATATATACTCCTGACACACACACATACACACATACACAGAGAGAGAGAGAGAGAGAGAGAGAAAGCAGGAAGGCGGTGAGCTAAGTACTCACATACTTGCTAAACGTGTACAAGTTCAAAAGGTGTAACGTACTCAGCACTAATAGAAACATTCATACAGGTGGTCCAGACCTTGGTGCACATGTACAACAAAATAACGTACTCACAATATGACCATTTGACTTTGAGTGTGTGTATGTATATATATATATATATGATAAGATACTCCATGTAACATGTAACCGGTTATATTATAACCACCATAGAAAATAGTTCCAATGCCAAGTACATTACCCAGCATGCCCAGCTATCAGTGACGAACGACACCGGGTAGCGAAATGACTTCGGTGGTGAACATCCCAGGAGCCCTACTAACTAAAGACGACACATCAACAGCTCCATTACGACGAGTCCATTACTAAGACTCGGAAGGATGTCTTCGCCGATGTGTGTATGGTAGTTGACTGGACAAAGCTGCTTAGCCAACTCAGCTAAGAGGAGCATCGGGTACAAAGATGTTGGTCCGACGTCTCTATCTAAAGAAATACTTCAAGGAGAAGAATCGAAAACTGTTAAAAGTGTCTTGCCCATTATATATATATATATATATATATATATATATATATAATAGAATATGGCCTAGTGGGTAAGAGCGTAGGACTTTCTTTACTCATGGTCATGCTGTGCGGGAGGTCGGAGGTTCCAATCCAGACCGTGGCACTATAGTAGGAGTTTTTATTCCAACCAGGCAACTGGCGAGGTTTTCTCCGCCAAATATGTCATATATCGTAAATTTAAAACTTATTCAAAATTAGTCTTCGTGGTGAAGCAGTAAATTACAGACCATATACACCTCCCTCATTTGAGCTACGTAGCTAACCCATATAAAATAACTGTCATTTCCGGCATTATATATATATATATATATATATATATATAGTTTTGTAATTAATATATATATTAATTACAAAACTCATTCAGATAACTATTATTATAATTCACCTGTAAACAAACGTGTTTAGACACATTTCTTTGTCTTTAAACACAGACTTAACACAGGTATGTAATATGTGCATGGAACTGTTGACACAGCCCATGCAAATATAGCGAATAATTAATCTATACGGCATCCCCACCTATTTGATGCATCAAAACAAAAAGCCCGTCCCGCCAAACACCTGTGTACGAACACCGACGAATTAACACAGGTAGCTCATTAACATCTGCCCGCCAGCCAGAGACGTTAATCACCTTGACGAGTCTCCATATCAGAGATCAGGTGTCGGCAATTTACAAAAAACCTGTCGAAACAGTTAACTGTCTGGATTACCATCATCATCATCATCATCGGGACCAGCAACAAATAGCTGACCAGACTAGCTAGACTGGAGGCATAGGGATTATGGCAAACATCCATGCTCCATTACAAGGCTGGATTGGCTGGAACAGAATCTCTGGATCAGCAAGTTCTATGTTAGTGGTATTACGGAGTGCCGACTTACATGCTGACAGACAACGAAATACAGTAAAGTTCGATGTTCCAACGCAAAAACTAAATTAGCTGCACTGGTTGGCTGGATTGTTAGTTGGATTGGCAGGCTGGCTGGATTGGCTGGCTGGGTGTGTTAGCCGCGATTAGGACAGAGTGTCGATATCAGCGACCTCTATTCTAGCGGTCGTACGAGCCACGGGTATTACGACCCAAAGATCCACGCTCCATTACGAGTCCTAATTGGCTGGACTTGGCTGTCTCTCCGGCTGTCTAGTCGGCTGTCCGGATACAGTGTCCGGATCGGCAACCCGTATGTTAGAAGATATTCTCCCCGAAGGCAACAGGTTGCCGACAGTGACTGACAGAAGGAGATATGGTGCGGATAATGTCAAGACATAGAATATATATATATATATATATATATATATATATATAGAGAGAGAGAGAGAGAGAGAGAGAGAGAGAGAGAGCTATAGCTAGCTTTATAGTCGATATTGTGTTAATGTCATTATAAATCAATGATGGTACTGAACAGTCTATATAGACATAGAACTGGTATGTCTGGAAGGAGATTGGCTACACACGTAGAGCTATAGGCTAAGGGAGGTGGGCTCTCTCTCTCTCTCTCTCTCTCTCTCTCGTGTGTGTGTGTGTGTGTGTGTGTGTGTGTTTTTTTAGCTGTGTATAATAAGGCACAGGCACAGAGAATCTCGAACCGTGAATTCAAACTCTGGACGTTTCTTCAAGGGACTGAATCCAGAGTGGCGACTTTTCTTGCTGAGACATGTGTAATGTCTCACCAGTCCCTAAGCCGCCAAGCAAAATCAAAATGCGAATCACCTACAGCCGTGGAGTTTGGGTGTAAAACACCCAAGTCAGATCACGGCAGTAGTGAGAATGTTTAGATTAATTATCTAAGCAGCCCTATTTATAGCTATTTTTCAATTGCTGTATCTTTCTTCAAAGCAATATTATATAAACTATATAACCCAATTGTCACTGTCTTCAAATATCAGTTTTTACAACAGGCAGGCGTCACGAAGCGACTACTATTAAAACTATTTAGCTTAATTGCTATTAAAAGACTGACATCTGCGCTGAAGCAGACCGTAATAGCGCGTCATGGCTTCCGTACTGTTTGAACTATGTTATCATTTTCAAACCTGACCTAACGTCTGCTATTCTAACTATTGTAGTTCTTAAATGTTATTTTTGACAAGCAGATTAGAGCTAATCTTGAATGTCATAGTACAAACTGGACATAACTGGACATGGGAAAGATAATTCTATTCCCACATACAACCAAGGTGAATTTTATATGCAACTAAACTTGTTATATAAAACACACCAACCGCGCGAACTGTGTCATGGTATTTCGGCTCCATCTTTCCGTACTGCTCCCCTGTGAGTGGTGGGGGAGGAGGTTTCTCAACCACTCCAACATAGAGGCTGTGCTGATTAAGCGACAGCCTGGGGATTCTCCCCGAACAACAAAACCAAACCAACTGTGTCCAATGCCACCGCTCGAGATGCGTTGCAGTGTTTCTATTCCGGAGTCAGGAGTACTTATAATGCTTTAAGAGCGTACTGTGCCTGCTACAGTCATTTAAATGCTGGATAAAGACCAAATGGGCCTCCAAAGACGCAAATAGTACATGGAATATACAGCTCTAGATACACTTTTCTTCAATGCGGGGACCAGAAAATATAGTCTCCACGTATAGGACTGAACCTGTCTGTGGTTTACCATAATTGCTACAGATCATCCTCCCAAACAATAAGTTTATGCCGTGTCCTCACCAACTAGCCCCACAGAAACATCCCACAAACACAGATACTCGTAGGATTTGACCTAACGACACGGGAGGTCTGCAGCGTAACGCTCTATCCAACAACAAAAAACCTTGAACAGATAACTCTTTAAAAAAGAAATTAAAATTTTCTGAAGATGACGAGCATCCAGTTTCCTCTAGCACCCCCCCCCACATTAAATGAACAATTACCGTATGATTATATAAAATCAAGTAAAATTCAAACCCCATGCATCATCTACTAAAGACATTTCTCAAACAATCGTTGAAAACAATTTATATCCATAACATGAGAATAATCTGTCTGTAAAACACTCAGCAACGTCCACTCATTCTACGATTGATCATCAACTAATATGGCTACAGTGTCTAGTTACTAGTTAAGGGAGTGTTTTGGGGTGGTCCTCCAAGCTTTCCTAACTTTTCCTGTGAAATAAAATTTTCAGCATTTTGAGAGGTTTTTTACCTAAAACATTCAGTCACGCCAAAACTCACATATTATGACCGTCACGGATTCTATCTATCTATCTATCTATATATATATATATATATATATATATATATATATATATATATATCTCTATATCTGTATACATTTTCAGAGACACTTAATGTTGCATCGACAAGTTCTTGTCAGAAACAGGTTTATGACTGTCATAAACCCAACCCGGACAAGAACAAAAAGATAACCGCAAAATATTTCAAGTACAAATCAGGACTGTTTTGCGAGTTTTCTGACTTGATCAATTTCCTGGCCAGATGAGTTCTAAAACAGCTTTATTCTTAAAGCAAAATCCTAAACCTTCAAGTCCAATACCAAGGGAAACTTAAGCATCGGATATTAAGGCATGTTGCCTAACACCGTTCACTTATTTACTGAATCTGCTACGAATACCACTATTTATTTCCCATTTCCGAGTTGTACAATAGTATAGACACGTGACCGAGACAAATTATGATATATAAAACTTACATAATAGAGGAGGAACGTGACCTTAAAAATATTGTCTTCCTTTCGGTTTTCATTTTGCTTAAAGCTAACCAGTTAATGATGCGGGAAACTACAACAACTAGTGTACACAAAAAACAACAACAGCAACAATAACAACAACAACAACAACACAGACAGTTTTCAGATGACGGTGATAGATAACGCTGTACGTTAAAAACATCTCGTAATGAAATCAATTTGCGTCAAAACAGAACGCGCGTCACCTGACTAAGGACGTCCAGTTGTGTGGCCGGATATTAATAATTCATGGTGCCCAGAGATGTTAACAGTAACCGGACTCATGATTAATATCAACGGCATGCACACACAGATAAAAACATACCACTACAGGGGTGTCGGTTGAGTGAGTGAGTGAGTGAGTGAGTGAGTGAGTGAGTGAGTGAGTGAGTGAGTGAGTGAGTGAGTGAGTGAGTGAGTGAGTGAGTGAGTGAGTGAGTGAGTGAGTGAGTGAGTGAGTGAGTGAGTGAGTGAGTGAGTGAGTGAGTGAGTGAGTGAGTGAGTGAGTGAGTGAGTGAGTGAGTGAGTGAGTGAGTGAGTGAGTGATTACCACTTGTCGGGCTGTTGGATTTATCTAGATTACATCGGCTCAGGAAAGCAGGCACCATATTTACACAAACACCTGATCTTGAACACACCTGAGCAGGTATTTTGATTGTCCGGATCGCATAACGGCCGTAGCCCCGACAGCTCCCCGGCAGGAAGGTGGGTAATCCAATAAGTATCCGGGAGATGGGAGCATTCTGGATTCTGTCGGACTCCCGGAGCGTTGTTACTCGACGTTATGTGTTCTGCCGACTAACAGGTGAGCCATAATCACCGGTGAGCTGGTATTCGGTTATTATTTTTTTCGCCCCACCATTCCGTCACCTCCTCAACTCCAAGCTGAGCATAAATGACCCTATAAAAAGTACCACGCACGGTGGTTGTCCTTCACCTGTGCATTTTTTTCTGAGTAGACATTTCTTGACCATTTCCAGGCCAGTAACCCCTCCGGCAATCTAGGCATACAGCTACGGACCTCTCTGCGGTAAAGAAGTGCACATCCATACGCTAAGGCGACGAAAATCCGAGAACATTTTGGTCAATGGGTTATCACTTTAGATGAGGAGGAGAGCGAGGGACGAGGAGGAGAGCGAGGGATGAGGAGGAGAGCGAGGGATGAGGAGGAGAGCGATGGGTGAGGACATCCGATCATAAACGTCAAAGAGACAAATTTAAATTGACATCAACATCTACAGATCGGGGAGAAATTCCCGAAGATCGAAAGACAACAACTAAAAGAGAATTGAGAATGTCAATTTACATCCTCAATTTAGTTATCCTCATTTACTTTGAGGACTTGATGGATTCCCTGGAAGAAAGACCAACGCAGAACTATCTTCCTTGACTACACCGGAAAGGCTCCAATGGCCACCAGTCAACCCCCCAATTTGGCCCACGACGGTGACGCGATCATTTCTCCGCGTCACATAATAGCTGTATTGCGAAACATAACAGTTGGACCGTGACTCGTAACAGCCGCGCACCGCGAATCGTAGCCGCTGGACTGCGTATCACAGCGGCTTCATCGTGAATCATTACTGGCCGATCTTAATTATAGCTTCCCGGGAAGTGCTCCACCGACGGTGTTAATACAATGAGGCAGCTTTAGTTATCACCTCAAGTTTACAGCTCACAGTCGATACATCCCTCAAATCTCAACAACAAACAGATATCGTCATCTTGGTAAACAAAATCTCATGTAAACAATAGACGTCGCAGAACAGCCCTGCCAAATACTGCTGGTATATATTATATATATATATATATATATATATATATATATATATGAGGCATGAGAGTGGCCTTTGGGAAAAATCAGGAAAGGAAGTCGCAGAGCGAAGTAAGGCACATGCACCTGGGGGTGTTGGAGAAACAATTTGGGTTTTGTGAATTTTTAGGACAACCTGAGACTAACAGACCGGGGATAAAACATGAATTTTGTAAGAGAATGTTTTTTTAAACCAGTTTGACCATTCCCCGACTCCAAAAACGTTACTTTTGGCTCTGGAAAACCCGGAATTCCGGTAAAAGTAGGAAAACTCATCCCTGATATATCTAAACAGTACAAAACAACAACAATAACAACTGCTACAACAACAACAACAACAACAAATATAGTAATATCTAATTATACACTTACTTTCTGATTCGATCTTCAGTTATAAGTCTTTACCGGAAGGAACGACTACCAGTTCTGAAACAAACAAGAGGCTTAAGTTAATATAACTTACACAACAACACTCATTTCCTAGTACTTTTTTCGGCGTTCACAGTCATGTGTGCATGTATTTGCGCATATCCGTGTGTGCATGCATGCGTCTGTCCCTGTATCTGTGAATTACAATGGCTTATTTCATTTGGTTCTTGTGTGTGTTATAGAGGAGCGGGCGGAGGTGTTGAGTTAGTGGGCGCAGATTATTACAAATGCCTCATTTTAAAATGATCTCGTAGGGAGCATATGTCATCCCATCAAACTCACCCCCCAGTCTACATTCCAGGTGTGAATCCATTCCAGAGCACGGGACAAATTCACGCCAGAAAAAGGCATGATGTCATATCCGTAAACAACTCGTAAACAACACGAGCATCCTACCTCGTATACAACCCTAGAAATTCCATTTTCCGACCAGAAACCAAGCCAACACGATCGGCCTAACTGCCTGCTATCCTGACTTTCAGAGGGTGATACAATACAACACCTACAGTAACACATCCTCAAACACCAAACACTCCCAGACTATTACATGTCAATAAATCTACATAGGAGAATGGTGACTTTAGGCTGGATCATCTCGTGTGTACGGGGCGGGTGTTGATAACCCGGTGTACACAGGAGATAACACAATCTGACATTGTGTCAACAAGATAATTAAATAATTCTTTTTCGCCGATAACGCCCCCTATCGGTAGGTATGCCGGATATCAGGTGTTTATCACTTATAATGGCTTGTATATCTGTCAGGTGTTATCTGTTAATAACAAACGATCTTCATCCATATCTACTAGTCTCTTCTCTCTCTCTCTCTGGCTCTCCGTGTGTGTGCGTGCTTGCGTGCGTGGTGTGCGTGCGTGCGTAGTAATATACTGAAGCAAATGATCAGCACATTGCTTGCGCAAGCACCCTCACACACACACACACACACACACACACATACACACACACACAAACAGTAACAGTAAATGTTATACAATTTTGAAGATCAGATATCACACCGGGAGGACGAAATTCCTCTTCGGATCATCGAACATCAGGGAATATTTACAGAACTACGTTTTCACTTCCTTATTACCTCAGTAGTAGATATAAAGTGTTTTGTTGCTGTATGATCTTTGTTTATTTACCTACAGTTTAGCCAGAAACCAGCATATTGACATAAACTGGTTTCTGAACAGCAAAAATTATATTAAAAAAAGACAACATAACCGGATCTAATAAATAGTAGAGCAAGTGTCAGCTCTCTTATAATATAGATACATCAATTGGTCAGATGTAATACCTTTATAATTGAAATACACGTTATTAAATACCTTACTTCACTTTGTTGAAAATTTTAGGGTAAAAAAATCAGAAAGTATTCGTTTAAAAGACTCTTCTCTAAAAAAATACCTCTCCCCTTTAGCAGTGTGTGGAAAGGCACTGGCACAGATAGTCATCAATCATCATTTCAGATTCTGAAGGATTCATCAGGGATGTATATACTGAGCAGCAACTTTTCAAATTAAGACATATATTGTTACTCCACTATAAAATCACTCACTCACTTCTGATGAGTCAGCCATCTAAAACTGTCCATATAAATCCACTCAGCTTTGTATTCCAAATATAATTTATATATATATATATATATATATATATATATATATATATACTAGATATGTAAATCATATATGTAACATCTTATTCACAATTATCTAACTGTTCAGCCATCAGTCATCCAATTATTAATCTGAGATCAATCAGTTCAGTCTCATCATCAACCATCCAGGTTAATTAAAGATGATCAATATCTTGATTACTACATTACATCTGTCTAGACAGTACACTGGTAATGTAAAAGACAAGAAGCCACACTGTCCAAAAATAACACTGTACAGTGATCCCTCGTTATAATCTGGTATAATGCGGTGGGAACTAATGTGAAATCGGATATAATGTGCTTTTGAGTTGGTGTCGTGGGGTTACCGAGCTCATCTTTTCAGTTCAACGGTGTACAGTGAGTAAGTGAGTGAGTGAGTGAACTTCTGCACTAGTCAATCAGTGGGAATATAGACGTAGCTAAAAGTAGCTACTCCCCAGATAAATGAGATGACCAAATAAATTTACCCCCCCCGTATACGACAAGTAAGATTATTGAAAGTTGATATCCTGAAATAATTCCACAGTTGAGACACATACACCATTAAAACACACGCGGGCGCCACGCACGCACGCGCACATACACACACATACAAGCATACACAGCCACATATCCCATACTGACATAGACAGAAGCCAACAGGTTTATGATGTATTACACATGATAAACACCTTGGAGCCACATAAATAAAACTGGCTCATTACAAGGACAACTGACTCTATCAGCTGGTACATGTTATCTTAAACTTAATAACAGATACATAAACCTTCAGCATCTCTCTTGTATAATACACCATATAGATAGTGTTGTGTTAATGTACTGTGTGTGTGTGTGATATATATATATATATATATATATATATATATATATATATATATATATACATATATATCAGTAAATATAAGTGACCTAAACTAGTAACCCTAGAAAGCTCATTAATATTAGTGGTTATAAGTAAACATATCAAAGTATATTAATTACCAACAGTTGGCAAACATACCATCTCCTAATACCATAACGAAATGATCTCCTAATACCATAATAAAATGATCTCCTAATACCATATGATCTAGAGAATATTTCTGTGAAACTTAAGCTAAGACTAGAATAAGTATTTTGATTAGGATATGACATGTGACACTTAAATACAGATACCACATCCAATTCCAACCTTTTATAATAATAATAATAATAATAATTATTATTATTATTATTAATAGTTAAGAAGATTCACCCACAGCATGCGTCAGTTCAGTCAGGTGGACGACAGAAAGACCTGGATTGGTAGGAATTTTTTTCTCATAAACCAAGTATTTAGAAAGAAAACTAATATATTATGATAAATTTATACTCACACACACACACACACACACACACACACACACACACACACCATCCAGACATTCCACAAGTGCTAAGAACTAGTTGACACAACCTGTTTTAATCCACCACTGACTGTACCTACTGAGTACAGATTCAACTAAACTGACAATCAGACAGAGATACACACTCATTAAACTTGACACATTTACCTAACTAACCTAACAGACATCACACTAAAACAACCATCAAGACAAACAAACAAACAAACACACACTCACTCACTCACTCTCTCTGTCACTCACTCACTAACTAACACAGCACTTGTAGGTAATAATTAATATACATATTAAAATCTAAATTACTTCATAGTTATGGACATTAAAGCTGTTGGACCTAATTTCAATTCACCATAAGCACCACCCACCCCTCACCCTCCCTCAAGTCCCAGTCAGATTTAATCTAGGATGTTTTACACTCAGAAGTGTTTATCATCTACAGGTGTGTTTTGGGGTGTTTGGCACAAGGCCGCACCAGATGGTATTTAGTTGAAGTCATTATGCAAGAACTGTTACCCAGTCAACTCCACGTGGACTCCCTAACCTCATCAAATAGCTTCTTCTTCTTCAGTAATCTACCTGACTATAACATGGTGGAAAATAAAGCAAATAACTAAAGAACTATGGAAGCACTAATTCCCATCATAATAACGATATGTTATTTTTTATTATAAATCCTATACTCTATTAACACCTATTATTAAGGACACTAATAATACTGATAATATAATGTGAAGGTTCTACCATACATTGTTTCATCTTTCAACAAACAATAATAATAATAATTATTATTATTATTATTATTTTAATGTATTTCCGTAGTCAACAAGCGTCCATATTTATATTAATAAATACCTATCAAACTTATACCACTTCATTTGGAGCCATAATAAATAAAATATATGAAATATAAATAAATTCATTACTTCAGTGACTAGATCAATACGTAAACGGACGAGAAAAGAAAACCAAACAAACAAAACAAAACAAAACAAAACAAAAACACCCCATCATTGGACAACGACGATGACAAACGATCTCAGCGACGACAGCGATGAGGGAGGGAGGTAGGTACTCAAAAAAACTACGATCATCACTTCGTAACAGACACGATCTACAATGTCGGAGACAACAGCGCCCCCTTACGGGTCACCGATCAATCAGAGGCCGAACGCCG
Source organism: Paralvinella palmiformis (assembly GCA_025642065.1). Taxonomy (NCBI): domain Eukaryota; kingdom Metazoa; phylum Annelida; class Polychaeta; order Terebellida; family Alvinellidae; genus Paralvinella; species Paralvinella palmiformis. The sequence continues at coordinate 239,545 of JAODUP010000389.1, read as the reverse complement.
AAATTCCGTCGGCGCTCAACTTCCGTTCGACAAACACGCACGTCTGACTCCACGATATTAATCAGCAGCCGACAGTCAGCCGAGCGTGGAGCTTAATCACCGATGAGCCCAGTCGCCGACACTCGAAAAACTTTTCATCACACATGGCTTGCCATAGCTTTGTGAGGAGATCGGGCCCATTGAGCACCCGGCGTCGGCCGACTAAATTCCCATTACGTACCCGGCGGACGGCTCGCCATACATCAGGCGCGTAGCTCGGACGGCGTCCGAGGGCCCCTCTCCCGATCCAGGATACAGATCGAGTTATTGATATCAGGGACGAATGCTGATTAGCGGCCAGAATAATGCGCTCCGGTTTGAGGAAGTCCCGTCGTGTCTAACGAGCGACATCCGGCGCCGAGAAACCGCATTAATGTGGCACGCCGAACGCATACGGATTGCGAATTATGATCACGTGACCACAAACGAAAACGCGTTCCGAATCTACGACGTGTGAACGTGTAAAACAAGTAACATTTTTGTTCCTGCTTTTTCAAACCGGAAAATTGAAAACAGCGAAGCAGAACTGTGGGGAGAGGGTGGGGGGAGTTCCAAAAACACCAAATCGAAGACTTGGACAATGAATGGAAACTGCTGATTTGATCTCCTGTGGGTGGTAACAGTAGATTTTGATCGCTTAGAAACAACACGCCGACAGTTTAAAATCGTTGGATAAGACCAAATTAAATATCAAGTTATAATATCCAGTTAACTATATGTTAATTACTGGTTAAACTTTATGCCACTAATTATTTCATTACAACTGAGTGAGTGAGTAAGTGATTGATTGATTGATTGACTGGTTGATTGAGTGAATTGTTTAACCTTGGCACTGATCACACCCTGAGACATATGGCAACACACACACACACACATTAGAGTGAAATACTTCCGGTATGCTGACAAGGGTGACAATAGAGTATAGACAACTGTAATATATATATATATATATATATATATATATATATATATATATATATATATATGGCGTACTTAAGTTATTTCAGGAATGCAATATAATCCTGAATTTAGGAAAATCCCGACAACTTTAACTTTTGAGCTCAGACGGTATTGAAGGGACCGTGATGCCAACAGTTACGGTTCGATGTCTTCAATTAGAAACCTGTCACAACTACCTGTCACGGGTGAGTGACAACTGACAGAGAGCACTGATGACATCGGATGATGACCAACTGTCGCCTATAAAACTAACTGAAACAAAAACTGAAAACCTCTAGATCAGTCGACAGAACTGTCGTGACATTTATTGGTGGACTACCATGCAGTCAGAGCGAGCCGTATTATCGTCGTTATGTGTTTGGTAAACTTCTATCAATCGTCCAACAATGCTTTGCCAAATGATGGTAGATGATTGACGTTTTACGGCCACTTTTGCGCATGTGGTAGGTTAATAGGTCGAGCGACCTCCAAACGTAATGAAGCGAAGTCAAAGATGAAACACCTTTCAGATATCCCCACGCCGAGATTCGAACTCGAGCGGTAGTGAACTGCGACCCAACGCGCTACCAGTTAGACCATTTGCAAAATAAACGTCATAATTTCGTGGAACGTATTTTTCGTGGTATTGTTTCCCAGACCTCAATAGTCTCAACACAATTAACGCTCCCTTCATATTGTTGTCACACTAACATCAGGCGAAGGAAGAGACCCAGAATGTTGATGTTTTACGGCTACTTTTGTCCCCGGGTTATAGCCTAAATGGGCCGAGCGACCTCCAATGGTAATGAGGCGAAGTGAAAGATGAAACACCCTTCTGACATAACCCGGCCGAGGTTTGAACCCAGGTGCTATAGATATATGGCCAACTGCGCTACCAGTTAGGACATAGAGTTGCCCGACACCACGTTAGGGCCCAATTATACATTGTGGTATTATATATTAAGAATTGACCAATTGAAAAATGTTATACTGATACAACACAACCACAACTTGTAGTTTGAGTCTAATATGTCACTTGCTGGCTGAATAATGGGACTAACTACATCATAATTAACATAAAGTATAGAATCGTTGTCGTACGACTAGCTGTTAAACTAGCACCCACTTGAATACATCCTCACACATATACACGCGCGCGCACACATACTTAGTCATATATAAGCATCACACGAGAGTAATTCATAATGCACCAGAAAGTGGCCATACACTAATACAATTAATAATTTGGTGATTTTATGTAAAAATTTATATATTAATTTTATTGTCGATATACAATTTTATACACAATATTTATAAAAGAAAACTCTTTTTGGTAATATGGCATATCTCCCAAATCTGCCAATTCTATTCCCGAGTGCGTTCAGAATGAATTTAAGGTGATTTGAGTCGAGTTTAGGGCTCAGCGCCGTCACACGTGGAATAGATGGTTACGAGGTGACTCCCTAGAGGAACATATTCCATAAATACAGGCATGAACCTGACACGAACCCGTAACTTAGAGGTTTGCAATGCAGTACTCCAACTACTACACCATATGAATGTCATAGAATAAATATTAATACATTTCATAAACTAATACTTAATGTAGGATAAAGCAGAAACGGTCGTTCTGAATCTTTAACTTTTGATAAAAATTAACTCTCCTTATAACAATAGTACTTTCCAAATTTTTCAACTAAATGGCAGGGCAACAAAAGTGAAAAACTGGCAATACAGCGCTCCCTCCTTATAATGTGATCACAATTCAAATCGCGTTGTCGGCTGACCGCGCAATATGAGGGAATACGTTACCGGTAGACGCTATATGCGGCAAGTGCACGTTCGGGCGCGTAAACTCGAACACAGTTCACGTGGAACTGGTGTGCAGATATTCATTTCTTAAATCGTGTTATCTGTTTTGGGAAACATTATCGCAATATACGAACACATCCAGTCAATCGCCAATAAAATTGCATCACAGTAACAAAGGAACACCATAGTAGACCCGGGATTTATTTATACCTTAAGTCCAAATAACTCAACCCTGATGTGTCCCCACCAAAACATCTTATCGACGTTTGTCTCTATTCCATTTACAGACTGTTCTATATCAGTGAGTGAGATCATTATCGACGGAAACTTCAATCTGTTAGCATGCCGCATAGCGCGTAATATACCAGAAACGGCGATCCCGCAAACGAAACTATTATACATAACCACGGCAAAGAAAGGGCAAGAAAAATTAAGAACTAAAAACACTTAAACAAACTTTTTCCTGGCCAAATTCATAGAGACGATCATGATCATCTAAATACCATCAATCATTTGATATGAATTGATAATTCTATAGAGATGAATTAATCGATAAAACGGTATCAGTTGGTTGTGATAGCCATGAACTTTGAAAACCTAACCACATACAGTGTATATAGTTAGTTGGGAGTCGTCATCTGGAGACTCGCTCCATAACTTATTTTTCTGCGCTTTTATATGGGTGAATATTTTTAACGTGGCTTAACTATGGTCATGGGGCAAGCTGAAAGGAAACACCCCCCCCCTCCCGGATATGGAAGTTTCCGGTACAGTACCCTAACCAATGCGCTATCGCAGCGCTCCTTGAGGAAAGTGTGTGTGTGTGTGCGCGCGTGCGTGCGTGTGAATTTTTTTATTATATACATGTACAGAAACTGAATAAAATTACAACTAAAATTACTACTACTACTACTACTAGTACTAATATGAAAGTTTATATAATGACTTAATACTTCTGTTCCCACGTTCAATCCAACTAAAAATAAACCCTTTTTTTTCATCTGACGGTAACTCTAACATTGATACGTTGATACATTACAGAAGATGTTCCAACTATATACATGTTATGTAATGGGTTTTCTAGAATTAACCAACATTATACTACATTTATCCGAGCGTTCATACACCTCGTTTATTTCAATTACCCTATTTCTCTACTACCATAATATTTGTTTATTTGTTTTATACAAAATCCCCTCTGTTTTGCTAAACTCCCGCCAGGTCTTCTAGCTAGACTACGTTGTATTTAGAGTGGCCCCAGGAATTGGAAAGAGTCCGTCATTTAAACTAAACAACCGGTTGATTTATGTTTGGTAACTGAAACTACCAGTAAAAATGGCCACCTGATGGATGGGCGCCCCCAAACACTGTTTAGAGCGATACACCTTTGATTAGGACGTGTTAAATGTAAATTTTCTGCTAATATTACCATCGTATGGATTAATGCGGCCGCCTTCGGGCAAAGGCATGACATTATATAAACAAATGGGTGCATCGCGTAAATGACGCTTGGATGAAACGTCTGAAAATGTTCTGCTGCAACCTATTCCATCCCCCCTCCCAATCACCAGGTAATTTGAAACCTGTATATCAGTAATATACGGACGGCAATCTTTTAGCTATGGTTCATAATACGTTATATTAGATAAGTGTATCGTTATATGTCTTCTCACGGTTAGACGACGCCACCTGGAAATGGCATTATTTTTTCAAATCGTTTTTCGTCCAAGTAACCAATATTTGTGCACACAAACAACGGTTACCTGTCAGTTGTGTGTCTGACGTGTTACCATACAGCGGTGGTCGTTATGCCGTACTCACTCACCAGCACACATACTACTATATAACACAATAATAGTAATAATAATAATAATAATAATAATAATAATGTGTGATTGTATATAGCACCACATTCAACTGTGTTTGGTCTGGGTGCTTTAGATAAAAAGTTATTATCACCTAAACATGATAATTGGTTATTTTAAAATTAAATACAGATTAGGTGACATTATGTCATATATATACAAATCCTCCATATATTGGCCATTGGAAGGAGCATAGTATTTATGTTTCTACAACTGATTGATAACTTATATACTATACTATATATCGACTGGTTGAGTGAAAATGAAGGCACTTTTGCACATTCATATCACATCATGGGGACCAGTAACCTTTTTCCAATTGGTTTTCGTGCAAAGCATCTGTCTATAGACAACATCCGATCGGCCACATCCGCAACACGTTACATTAGACGGCCGTCTTACTTACAATTAGACAGCACATGGCAGTAAACTTGTACGCTGGGGAACACACCTGTACATAATCTCCGTACACGTGATGGTACACCTGATGGGTACACGTGTAGGCAACAACCGTGTAGCGTTATACTTAGCTCTGTTGTATGCTTTATATTCCCATAACTCGACTGGCTCTGAATACCGAGAAACATCCTTCACCATACAACTTATATAAGATAACACGATCGTCATCTGTAAATGATGCGACACCGTTAATCAACCCGTCATCCCCAGAGTCTGAATTCAATCAATAATAATAATAATAATAATAATAATAATAATAATAATGTATATTTCAAGCCTCTTCTAAATGATTATAAGTCATTATCACTAGGTGACATGTTCGAGGGAGCTTCGGTGTTTTGATGTGTATATTTGCCACTCGTATGAGCCATTAAAATGCACTGCGCATTAAACCCCAAAAATCAACCGCAGAATGGTGAGTTTTAAGAACGAATTATAAAACGTCCCAAATAAAATTGTTGTTGTTCAACTCTAATCAGCTATCGCTTAAATACAATAACAATACCATCGCCATTCTTTTGAGTTACATTACACGGTCATCCTCACACGTTCAACATATTCTGGGGTATCTATACGGCTTGACCGGTAGCCGCCCATATATAGCTGGTCACAGACCTAAGCCAAATCTATAGGCTTGGATTATATACGAAGGATATTTCATCCTTCAACTCGTCTCCACCACCTCGGACGTCGGTCGCCCGCGTTCGGCCCACCGTCTGCCTAAAAAGTGGCCGTAAAGTAGCAGCCCCTTATTAGCGTTTCAACGAATACTTACTCTCTTCATAATTGAACACCCAACACTCACACACCGACTCGGCGCAATATCCATCCATCCGACACAAAGCCACGCCGATCATTCACCACCTATACCCCGCGAACAATCGAACCTCCGAACCTACCTGTTCGATATCCTGGCAGCGAATAAAGCTCCCCTCAGACGTGCGCAGAAAGATCAACTGAATGAATCGAAACGCGATACGATACCTTGTTCGTCCCGGGCCGACAGAAGCCTCCCCGTTGGAGAAACCCTCGACATATATAAGAAAAGAGTTATATTATTCACCACTTTACTTATTAGCGGCCGCCGTTTGGCCCGCTCGATGGCCGACGTTGATTTACGGGGCCGAAACTCACTAATTATCTTGTTTTGTTCGACACAAATCATCAGAAAAGCCGGGAGAACGAAGCGAGCAGGAAGCGATCGCAGAGCCATATTTCAGCGCGGACTCTCTCGGCCTGGATGGATGTCTTAACGGGAATCGGCCAATTGCAGCTAACCCGATAATCGAGGCAGGTGCCACGTGTAACTGATGTACGATACCGGGTATTTATAATTATTAATTATGATGCTCCGAATGCGAACTTCCCAGACGCCGAAAATTGGATCGGGCACGTGCAAATTTCAACAAAGAACGAACGCCTATAGCCTGGAACGCTACTAGCCTGGAACGCTACTAGCCTGGAACGCTACCTAGCCTGGCGCACACCACGGAATCTTTCTATAATTATAAGTTATTGATATGTTACTTATTGAATTATTTTCTAAACTCAATCCTGACTGTATAATTCGGCTGAAAAGAAACGTACTGATCGCTGAACTACGACGTTTGGCGGCGTGCGAAAACGTTCGCGAGCACGGCGCGATCAGTAATATCGGCGGCGAACGGTGAAGTGCCAGTCCATGTAGTCACATACGGACGACCGTTGACGAGTAGGTCCCTTGTTTGATTGAGCTAATCCCATTGAGTGTTGGAGGTAATCGAGACCCCACTGTAGCCGAGTTACCCCCCAAACCCAGCATTCTCCTAGAGACGGCTCTATTAACAAACTTAATACGTAAATATCCTCTTCTTAATTGTGTTAACTGCTATTTCTCATTCTCCTCTACAAATAGGTTCGAAACGGAACCACTCCTTTTTCTCGTCCCTCTCCCACCCTGAGCAGTGTTCCAGCCAGGCCATTACAAGGTGGCGCAACGCCCTGCCCCTATTTAACTGCCCTTTCCCCCGTGTATTTATAGAGCGCCCGGTGTTATTAGTAATTAGGATACTGTCACAAGCTCCATTTCATGAATATTAACTAAATGCCAAAGTTAACTAAACAACTGATTTCAAATGAGGTGCCCTCAAAAATATCTTTCACGCGTAAAAGTGCCCTCCATCTGCCAACTGCACCCTGTACTTTTCAAAACCTAGCTGGAACACTGCTGAGGTAAACGCATAATTTATGTTCCCTCTTAAGGTTTTTTTTAATGTAAAGATATAAAATTAGATATAACATTTAAAGTATGCTTGATATTCGTTGTATTTCCAATCGATAACCGCAGACAATGGTCAACAGTTATAAACCGTTATACGAATGACAGGTAGCCATTTATTTTATCACCTAATGATGATGTCTTATAATCATCTGGAAAAGGCTCGAAATATACATTATTATTATTATTATTATTATTATTATTATTAATTATGGAATTCAAACTCTGAGGATGATGGGTTGATTAACAACAGTGTAGCATCACTTACAGGTAATGATTGTGTTAAGAGTAAATCTTCTATGAGTTGTCTGGTGAAGGATGGTTCACGGTATGTAGGGGATTTGAGTTACCCCGACATTGTTTAGAACAATGGTGATGCCGTCTTATAAGCATCTGAAATATGCTGTCAATGAAGGAGATGAGGGTGGAGTGTCTAATGGGGCCATGAGCCCAAGAATCACCAAATAAAGATAAAAAATTAATATTAATATTAAACGTTGCTCGGATGGGACAGTTCTTTCAATAGTCCCTCCCCGTCCCACCAAACGATAACCTGGAGTATTTGCATCAAACTTCAATAAAGGGTGTTTGGCGCAGGTGATAGCACACTGCCGTCCACACATCGAGATCGGAGGGGACGAGTCCGCTGCTACCTGTGGCTGTGGAATGTTTCAACATAAGAGTGTAGCCCCCGAACGACATGCTCCAAGTCTGACCGACGCCCAGCCTAAACCCGAACCCCCATTCCGTCACTGGACGTCATACACGTGCTGTGAAAATGCAGCAAACTCGCGGTGGTGCTGCCGCCTGGTGATCAACAGCAGAACCAGACCATCTGGTTTGCTCCACTAAACATAACAGTTCTGGACCACGTGTCTCGTTCTTTAGCCGCTGACGATGTACAGGATGAGGCCAGCCAGAAGTACAGTAGTTGGCCAATAAACGACACGACGACGCGCTGACACTATCAATAATCCCATGATTAAATTTATTACTCACTTGCGTCTTCACCGACCAACAACAAAAACCAATACGACAGCCCTTCCCTCTGCTTCTGCCATCCTAACGTGTCGACCATCCCCGCTTAAGCGGTTTCGGCGCACCCCGTAGCCTAGCTAATCATCCACAGCCTAGTATAAGCGTATCCAGTCGGAGATCCAGGAATCACTTCAAACAAATACTGGATCCCGAAATACTGATTAAAAGTTTCCCAGATTATTTATTATTTACTTATTTCAACATCCTCACTATAATTATTGCGTGTCTGAGATTCTCCATTACTGCATTATCCTAACTTTTAACTATATTGTGTTTAATGAAGATGGATAATGATGATGAGGATGATGATGCTCATTATCATCATTATCATCATCATCAAATTCTACTATTTTATTATCACCAATCTGACTAATAACGTATACCGAAGGTCAGTTTAGATAGTCATCCAATTAGGCGAGATCGTGACCTGACAAGAACTGGAACATGCCAAGAACTGGAACATGCCAAGAACTGGAACATGCCAAGAACTGGACCATTATCAAAACGGAACAAGGATGAAAATTTGGTACTTTACTCTGATCCACTCATTGACACATACCTCACCTGACAGAAGTAAATGACACGCTATACGAGGAACAATCTTCATGGTCAACAAGGATGAAGGAAGCGCACGTCCCCCCCCCCCTGTCCAAACCATGCTAAGGAATATATAGGAAGAACAACAGCGGCCATGGAAATTGGAAAAAAAGACGTCGAGGTCACCTGTTGAAATTTGGGTTAGAGACCCCCCACCCTGGTTGTCGCCTATTGGGCGCAGCCAATATGAAGGTGTTTAAATGTGGACGGAAAATGTAACCGAGGCGTGTAATTAGATTAATACGGCGTGTCGAAGGGCGCTGGGAAAATCTCGCAAAGAACCAACGCCACGACAACACAAACGAGAAAAGACCATAAATAAAGCGGACGCCGTTTTTATATCTACTCTGCATTATTACCATTTAACTACCCGTCCCACAGTAACCTATAATTGACTGATAGGAGGCAAAATTATCCCCAGTTATCGTCGGCCCTTCGGGGGGGGGGGGAGGAATGATATCGTCGAATTAACATCCCGCAGAGTTAGCCGCGAAACAAAATCACCCTCCAACATTATTATTATTATACGGTCGACGAGGTCGATATCGTATTCTGTATTGGTGGGGCAGCCGTTGCACATTTTACATAAGAACGCATTAGTCCAGACACGTTAATGTGCCTATAAAGCACATTTACTAGCATCCGAGTCTGGCAGAAGAGAGAGAGACAGCCGAGATGCTCTCATCAGAGATAAACACGTTGACCCAATTGACTCCGGCCATTATCGCTCACTTCCTCGTCTTGTTTGGCATAACACCATCATTACAATATAAACTAGAAGACGTTACCGTCTTACGGCCACTAACTGCTGGTTTTAATCAACCGGCCGATAATTCGGTTAAGCATTTGTCAGTACGGATCATCAGGTGGTTGGGCTGGGCTGGGCTGATCTGGGCTGGGTTGGGGCTGGACTGGGCTAGGACAAGAGAGGTTAGGATGGCTTGATTCGGACTGATGAGGATTATCGGGGTTCTGATGAGATAGAATGATCTGAACTGTGATGGTATAGGGTCTACTAGGATGTTCTGTGATCAGTTTAGGCTACGTTATCCCATTTGTGGCTGGATGGGCTAATCCCGGTGAGTGCGTGGTTGTTTTTCCTTAACCTCAGCACAGGACACACTTGAGACATATATGGCCTGGAGCCGACTCACCGGGAAAATGCGATGATCTGATGATGATGATGATGATGATGACGACGACGACGATTGATGTTTTAAAGCCACATGTGTGCACATGGTAGGCTAAATGGGCCGAGCGACCTCCAAAGATAATGAAGCGAAGTCAAGGATGAAACATCTTTCAGATATGCCCACACCGAGATTCGAACTCAGGTGGTAGTGATCTGTGGTCCGATGCGCTGCCAACTAGAACACGGAGGCGCATGATCAGATGAAAAATTCCACGAACTCGGGCAACACTGGGATTCGATCTCGCAGCGTGGAGCTGTGCATTCGAGCGCAATACCAACTGCGCCACAGACGCCCCCCCCTCCCCGCTGGGCTGCTAACAGGCCGGTCGGGGGTTCGGTTAGACTGTTCTGGCCTGGGATGGGATCGCCTGAATTGAACTGGGATGATCTAGCTCGGTGCACCATCATCCCTAGCTTCCTTCTGTCTACCCAGTTCTCGGTATATATATTATAAGGTCTCGCTGATTACCTCCACGTCCCATAAACGTTGACTTACGAGGCCCGGTGATGACGTGAACATCACGTGGTTATATCATCGAGTTTAACCAGAAACCTCTGCCACTTTCGCAACTATCTCTAGAGCTGCTCGATGATCTTCACGCCTCATGAGTACCATCAAGTATAGATATCACAATAATATTAATAATAATAAAAACATTAATAATCATAATCAGGGCGCCTCCGTGATCTAAAATTGGTAGCGCGTTGGACCACAAATCAGATCACCTGAGTTCGAATCTCGGAGTGGGCATATCTGAAGGTTGTTTCATCTTTTGACTTCGCTTCAAAAGTGGCCGTAAAACATCAATAATAATAATAATATTAATAACTGAACGACTGAATCTTCCTTCATTACTAGATAACTATTATATTAACTAACGTTTAATATAATCGGTTATCTCAAAGAGAAATGATCAAGTTAATTTTCAAGTAGACATATGTCAGGTTAAGTGACTTACTGGTTAACAAAATGCTCTCTAAATGACTGGTCTGGCCTCGCAAGTGTGCTTCCAATTTTAATAAAACACTCTCCCGACTCCGCATCCTGAAGATCCAGGAGGTTGATGAATACGATAGCAACGATATTCCAGCCAGGATGGTGTTATTCGTTTGGGTTTTAAGTCGACCCAAGTAAAACCTACGGACTCTAAGGAAGTATGTGCGGCTGCGATATCTCGAATTCTTATATTACAAGCATATCCATATACCTCCCATCCAGCAAAATAATAATTTTTATTCTAAAAGCCGCCAACCAACTAACCCCCCAAACTTTATTTAATACCCCGCCTAAAATGTACAGTCATTAGGGATCTGATGAAATATATCTATCAAGGTAACACAGTCCCCTCAGTAAGAAACGCAAACAGGAAATGATTGTTTGCTCAGTGAAATTCGGCAGAAGGCAGCACCGTACGTTTTTTATTGGCATGATACTATCATTAATCTCTCTGATCCCACGCTCCACAAAAAATCAGTGAGCATATGTGCATAACTACCCCAGAAGAGAAAATTTGAAATTTAGTTCATAATAAAATTGCGTGCACACACACACACACACACACATATATATATATATATATATATAGAGAGAGAGAGAGAGAGAGAGAGAGAGACTTTGGCGCAGACAGAAAATAGGAACATATGCAAAAAGCCTGACAAATTATTTTGTTTTAAACAAACATTTACTAACATACCTCAAAGCGGCTCGTCTGTACAAATGTCAAAGCTAGCTAGACAACCAAATAAGACTATCATCAATACGTCATTTAGTGAACAGATAAAGAACTTGGAGAATAGAACATCACAGATGGATACCTGAGATACGAGACCAAACAATGTCAGTCGTCCGAACGGATGCTTTATTTCTGGATTTTTGGTAATATCGACATGCTATATTTTGTGACTTCATTTGTATACAATTTTATGGAGTCCTCGTTCACCTAACTCTGACTGACAGAACAGGTATGTTATGTATATATTATATATATGTTTCAAAAAAACACCTGTTCAAGGCCGCTTTCACAGATAAATAACAAGTATCTTTTAAACATCTCATAGGGTTTTTACAGATTATTATATATATATATATATATATATATATATATATATATACATAAAGGTATAAATGTGCAAGATTATATATAAAACTAGAAAAATTAATACAAAAGGGATTAGTGCACTTATCATATATATATATATATATATATATATATATATATATATAGGGAACGGAAAGCGTGAAAAATCATAAAATAAGATGGTTAAATATAAAGAATCAACACAGATAAAGAAACTTTCTCGACACTGAAGCAGTTATGCAGGCGTTGTATTCCCAATTCATGATTCTCCGTACCAGTGCCTTTTAATCTACTGCTAACACACACACACCTGTAGATGTGCACACCGATGCGTGTACGAAGAGAGCATAAATCAAGCTGCATAACTTGCCCAGATATAAACCCATCTAACCCATCCTCATAAGACAGACATCAATCAGGAGAGATAGCTGTCTGTGCCAAGAAGACACTATTATCTATAATACTCCGGTTTCAAAACACATCACCGTCGGCTTGCCATAAAACAGTCGATCTCCGACGGCTGGAAATATTCCCTCATTAATTCCAGACGGCAAATAATAGATCCAGGAGTAGATATTAAAAACAAAGCGTTTACTTCTTTGAATCGTTATATCAGATGTTCACACCTTAACCGCTATATGTTCTAAATAACTATCAGCGAGAAAGGGGGTTAGAGAGAGAGAGAGAGAGAGAGAGAGAGAGAGAGAGAGAGAGAGAGGTCAAACTATCCCGTTGTATTGTAAAACGTTTTCGATGTACAAAAGGAGTTAGACATTGTTGGTGTTAAACTGATGTGACGACAAAATCAATCATATATAAAATATAACTACATGATTTAAATACACGAAGTCAACTCGTGTTATTATCCTCATCATTCCTGGAGTAGACAGACGAGGCCGTAAGTTGATGATAATACAGGTCGGGTCATTTATCTGGTCCAGTTTATCCTAACTCTGGTTATGCAATAGCCATTTAACTGTATCGCAAATACATGCCAGCCATCATTTCTCCCCCCCCCCACACACACACACACACGCGCGCTCATGCGCACGCAGCCATTATTTATTTGCTGTCAAACAGGTTGAGGAAAACATACCATAACAATAATCGTATGATTTAATAAAAATCTGATAAAAAAACTACTAGCTACTAGTATGATTGATAACTTATGTAATTAGCCACTTTCTAAATGGTAGCTATAGGGACTGTATTATATATCAAAATATGTATCTATAGTACCACCACACCACGTCCAAAACCTTAAACTAACACCTTATTAAGTCAGATCAGTTTACTTCCTTACAGCATAACATTATATATATATATATATATATATATATAACAAGTGCGATTAATGGTATGAGATATGTTTGTTTTAAATTTTTGTAATACTGATCAAATACTTCTGAACAAAATCCAAACTTCATACAATTCCCCCTTTTGTATGCGTCTGTGTGTATGCGTGCGTGTACGTACCGTATAATGTTGCTTTAAAAACTTTCTATTTCTATTAGAGCCCTGAGACCGCTCCTTGACTGTTCGGTGTCACCAAGCCTTTAGAACATCTGACCTCAACTGATGAATGGCAGTATATATGTATACAGGAAAGAGAAATTCTCTAAGATACCATTAATTTCTCTAAGGTTAATTCAGCCATTTTACTGTTATATTTTATCTCATTTCCAATAACCTCGACAAATTCTGATGTTCTTCATCTAATAATTATAAACAATTCAAATCATATTTATAATAATCTATAGCTCATAATTCATTTCGTCTCATGTTCGCTCTACCCATTTAGTCTAATACGTTCACGAAGGTGGCCATAAGACAAAGTCATTTCACATTCATAGATGAGACGTTTTCACCCGAAATTGAACTAAATAACCCATAAAAGGTCAAAGCTTTACCAGAGGTTAATATTATGGCTAACAACATCGTGGATGACTGACCAGATTAAATAAAGTTCCTCACTCGTAGGGCTAAAGTGGAATTTTAAAGACGTTCTGAGCACTCACACCGTGCCCACCCTTGAACGAGTTTCTATACTTTCCTCACAGCTGCCTTTGCCAGCGGCTCCGAATGGAACTAGTTTCAGACATCGACTAAAGGGGGCGACACTGAAATGAGTGTTTATGCTATGATGTGACTATTTCGTGGTCAATGAATGGCAGCAAATGGAAAAATTGAAAGAAACCAAAGAAAACCAAGCAAGTAGTCATCTAGGTTTGTGTTCCTGGCGAGTAAGGTATGGATATGTTATAATAATTATTATCAGTATTAATACTATTATAATTATTATTATTGTTATAATAATAATAATTATTAGTAGTAGTAGTAATATTTTATACACAGCATGATTTATTATCCAGGTCTCCTATTACACACACACACACACACATACATATATAATATATATATATATATATATATATTATATATATATATCCAACACTACCTAAACCTAAACTAGATACATAACTTAAGTACAGTTCACTTGGTACATAACCTATGTGTACACGAGGAGCACTCAAACTTTAATCTCATTAAAAGACGTACTCTATTATCTGACCAACTGTTTGTTTATCGTCTTCTGACCGAATTTGATCAATTACCTTCTTTATCAGATTTCACAGTCTAGATGCCACACATTACCAACACGACGAGGACGGTATATATATATATATATATATATATATATATATATATATATATTGTTTTTGTCGTCTTTCGGGTTAACAGTTTGATTAATTCTCGGCCGAATCTGAAGCGAAATCGATCAATTTCGGTAAGTGGCACGGTTTTGGTGGTCCGCCTCCCCCTATGTTTGTATGTTTGATCGTTCGTCAGCCTAACCTTTGCGCCGAGAAACAAAGGCCATATACAATAAGCTGACTGGCGCTAATTAATCCAACAGGTGCTTAGTTAATTGCTTACGTCAGCTGACTGAGACAATTAGCGGCCTAAGTTAAGTATTATTAATTTATTAACCACCGGTCTGTCTGTCTGTCTGTCTGTCTGTCTGTCTGTCTGTCTGTCTGTCTGTCTGTCTGTCTGTCTGTCTACATATAGCCTGGTTATAAGTTAGGGACAGGTGCTATGTTGGCCTGGTATTATGATGCAACAGATTTTGTGTGGTTTTATAATTTATTAACGCCATATTTATACACCCGTCATTCCCATGCTAAGGCCACGGCTTAAAGATGTTTTACATTTGCTGATATGTGAAACTAGCCAGCTTGTGGATTTCAAACCAACAACCGGGGGGCGCCACCGTGGTTCAGTTGGTAGCGCGTTGGACCACAGATCACTACCACCCGAGATCGAATCTTGGCGTGGGCATATCTGAAGGGTGTTTCACCGTTGACTTCTCTTTATTACCTTTGGAGCTCGCTCGGACCATTTAGCCTGCGACGTGCATAAAAGTGTCCGTAAACATCAATCATCATCAAACCAACAACCTCCTATCAGTAACTCACGTCCCTTGCCCATAACGGCACCACGTGGTAGATAAAGATTTCCTATATTACGCCTACGCATTTATTTAAATAATCGGAGAAAATCTACTCAAAACGAGGTTATCTTCTATACTATCGCATAAAAACAGGTGTATACGTCATCGAAGTGCACAATACTGGAAGGTTAACCGACGGAGGGGGGGGAGCATCATATCACGTACAAGTAGGTGATCCTTCGTAACGTGGTGGATGGTACGAGAAGCTAGCCTCAACCAAAAACCGCGTTCTCGTGGTAAATCAAATGTAGTACAGCTGTCCCCGAAACGGATGACCTCTTAAAAGTGGTCAGCTGTTGCTCAGAATCGTGATGACTTAAGGACACAGCTGTCCAACGAAATATTCCTCCTTTATGGACGTGGGGAAAGTTTCATCCATAATTTCATGAATTCGTTATACGATTTTAGCCATTTTATATATAGAGCAATGTCTATAAACAATGTCTATATAACAATGTCTATAAAACGATGTCTATAAAACGATGTCTATAAAACAATGTCTGTAAAACAATGTCTATATCCTATATAAATAATATAATTCATCTGTGTGTTATCAATCATTTCACATAACTGTTCTTTACAATAACACCATAATATACTAATGGTGTCTTCTTTCTTCCGTGGGCACTTCTATATAGATATACGTTTTATTCTCATATCATTATTACCTCCTGGGATCGTTTCGGCCATTCAGCGAGGCATACATCATGTATTTTTTAATGTAATCAAGTCTGTCACCCATATCTAATACTCATTACTTCAATAATCTAATGAGAATTAATCTAATCTATTATAGACATGCTTCTTTTAAGTCCCGAATTGAATGAAGTCTGTAATTGCCTCTCTGGCAAATATACTTTAATAATGGATTGAATCACCAAAATATACAAGGCACCTCTCGAAACAGATCACTTAATCAAGGCCATCATAGTCTCAATTTATGGATCTATAATGATTTACTGGGCAAAAGTGAATGATTATTATTATCATTATTATTATCTATTTGACAATCAAATTCCACTGCAGTACATTCTATAAATTATGCAAACGTTTAAATTAAAATATGCAAACATTTTGTTGTTAAAATGTTTTCAAATGATAACAAACATTATTTCAGTTTTTCGATTAGTTATTACTTCATTGGATTGTGACAGGTGAAGAGGACAACGTATCCATCCATCAGCATGAAGATACACAAGGAGCATCCGGAAGGGGGGGGGCAGGCCTTCAGGGGGATGGGGCGCTGAGTGATGCATCAAAATATTTGTGCAAAGGGTGATACATCAGGGATGTAAAACCATCACAATTTCAAGTTATTACGGAAACGGTCAGAGCACATAAAGCTCCCAATCCTATAACACACATCAACAAAGCCATAAGTGTAGTTGTGAAACGGATAAACTACGGCCTAAGGTACGTCACTAATCAACGACAGTATTAACAACAGACTCGCACACCAACAGGTAGAGTCAGTAATGTGAAAGCCGACCACCAGATGGCGAGACTGCTGTACGTATAGACTTCCTCCTCGATATCAACAATCGGTGTGTCTCTTATTTATTTCATATTTCATATTAAAATTTTAAAACTATATTTTATTATTTGTTTTATTTGTGTGTTGCTATGTATTCTTCTACAGTTTATTACTTTATCGCTATCGATGTCTGCCTCAGCAGCGATATACCGCTTTGGTATGATTTAGGATCATTTAAAAGACACATTCAAATAAAAACTCTTAGAATAACCTACATTCAAATTATGTTGCATGCAACACAAATTTATACAGTAACAATAATATCATAATATAATCGTTATTATCATCATCATCATCATCAACACCATCGCATCTTCACCTAAAAATCAGCATTGGTGATAATACATTTTCACATTTTTCCCTATAATACAATCACGCTGTAATAGAGAGACTTCATCAGTAATCTAATGACTTTAAATTAGGACTATCCACCAGTAAAACCGAACGTACACAGCTTAAACACGGCACAAAATAACAGACCAGATAACAAACGTTCTGAACCTCAAACTTTAGTAATACACATAGCTGACTATCTATGATAATAAGAACTTGTCAACAGAAGATAAATCAACCATGTGCTATTCATCTGTGTAAAGAAGGAACAATGGTAATATTTTTCCCAACAAAAAAAAGAACATACACACAACATTTACAGTAAAATTTCTTCAATCAGGTCAGCCAAGTAACTTGGCCACTATCTGTTTATCACTGACTCACCGAGAAATTGATTGACATTAAATTACTGGAATGATGACTGACGTTTTACGGCCACTTTTGTGCACATGATAGTAGCAATGGGCCGAACGACCTCCAAAGGTAATGAAGCGAAGTCAAGGATGAAACAACCTTCAGATATGCCCACGCCGATATCTGAACTCAGGTGGTAGTGATCTGTGGTCCAACGCGCTACCAAATGACTGGAATGGACAACATGCTGCCTTAACACACGTTAGTATAGCTATTCAATAACAGAACATATTATATGGTTATTTGTGAAATTTATAACAAGTTATATGAAAGTTATAACAATGATAAAAAAAAACTTGTTTGATATTTTCTTCTCATATATGGACGGCACAAAGGGCACGAAGGTGTGGACTTCTCTTATATCGGTTAAATGCTTGATGTGAATAATATATCCGTGCTCTTTTACAATTGTTATGTTTAATTGGGTAAGATTGTAGCACTATTTAATCCAGTCAGCCACCCAGAGTGTTCTGAATCAAGGAATTATTCTCTCAATTCTCTCGAATGTTTTGAGTCATTTTTCATTGTTTCACCCGCACATTCACCTCACCTCACAGTCCACAATTCATGTTCTACGATGACGCCAATTCTAGATAGAGGTCTCTCCTCAAAATAAACGGGACCGACCCCCGGTAAATTGAGCAACTACTAAGCAATATTATAAACGACAACAAACTATACAACTAGGATTGAAAATTAATTCAAAATGCATAGCAAATACTGAAAGAAATCACAAACATGATACTGTTACCTAAGATAAGTGAATCACAACGGCATCTAACAATAGACTGAGAAATATCATACAAAAATTATGTTTTGGACTCATTTCCCACGGGTACTGTGTACGTAAATGCAAACTACATTGCTTCTCATGCTAAATATATTTGTCTGAAAATACTACACAGCTGGGATAGTTTGACTCTTATTGCTGATATAAATATACCTCGCACACAGGAAACAATCCAACGTGCATATCTTTAGCATACCATAGCTTCAAGGGTAGTATATAACAGATACGCTACTCAAACGGAAAACCTTCATTACTATCGCAATCAATCAATCAATCCAGCAATTAAATCCGAATGATGATGAATCAAACCGCAAACCGATTTCGACGAATCTAATGCGCAACATTCAACCCACTAATTGCCATATCGCAAATAACCTGCCATTTAAACCGACGACATAGAATTGATTCAAACGAAACAAATCTCCAATAATCAAAGTGAGGTTATAATGAGGGATTAATAGCGAAATATAGAGATGAGTTCATCATCTGAGTACATTATAGTAATTAACCGCTGATCAAATGTGTGTATAATTGACTGAGATGTTTTCTGCAGCTAATACAACCCTAGATCTTTCTGTATACAACCTTATTTGATTTACGATTGTATAATAATCGGTTCAATATTCTGAATGTGATACGAAGGGCAGGAATAATGGTGTGTGTGTGCGTGCGTGCGTGTGTGCGCGGGCACACATACATAAACGTCCATAAACACGTGGGAGAGAGAGAGACCAATATGTACCACTCTATTATCCCCAGCAAAATCAGCTGAAAATGATTCTGCTGCCAACAAAAGATCTAATCTAGTATCTCAAATAATTATCACAACCCATACACACGCGCGCACGTGCCTGAAAAGACGGATAATTAAGCTGTGTTAGATCTAGAAAAGAGAGCGTTTGACATTATTGACTCCAAGAAAGGTGTCCATCTTTGCTCTAACGCGGAGATTGTTTTCTTGATTCACAAGTGACTAGTTGAGACGACTGATTTTATATCATGAGGTATACTATTTAAATCCATCACACGGATAGAAACTAACATTAAAAGGCAACCAGTCATGCGAGACTAATGGACTTTTAAAATAAACTAGTTCTTGAAGTAATCAACCAGTCCTACACGTTCATGAGTGCCAAAATACGTAACAATGGATTATGTCAGAAATGGTCACTCGCCCGTTTGTTTCTATTACACTCTACCGGAACAATTAAAGAGTTGTAGACTTAAAGGCGGGGAAACAATATGAACACAACATAATAATATTACTAGACGTAGATAGTTTACTACATCTCAGTAATTGAGGAAGAACCGCCACAGAGTCAGTCAGTCAGTCAGTCAGTCAGTCAGTCAGTCAGTCAGTCAGTCAGTCAGTCAGTCAGTCAGTCAGTCAGTCAGGCAGGCAGGCAGGCAGGCAGGCAGGCAGTCAGTCAGTCAGGCAGTCAGGCAGTCAGGCATTTATTCAAACTGAGTTCTGGTCACAGCTGGGTCACACAGCCGAGGAGCAACTACCTTCGGAAACATCCCTCTAATAACAGACACTGAGATTTAAACCGAAATATGATGGCCAACAACGCAGTATGCTACCTATTACACTATAGGAATAAGGAATGCCCGATTGGTGCTGCTGCTGATGATGATGATGATTGATTGATGTTTTACGGCCACTGTTGTGCACAAGGTAGGCTAAATGGGACGAGCGACCTCCGAAGGTAATGAACGAAGCGAAGTCAAAGATAAAACAACCTTCAGATATGCCCGACGCCGAGATTCGAAAACGGGTGGTAGTGATCTGTGATCCAGCACGCTACCGTTAGACGACTGAGGCGCCCGCCCGATTGGTGCAATTAGATAGTATCCTGGTATATAAACAAATACCCTAAAGTTTGTAATTTGTTGCTGTGAAGAAAAATACAGCAATTAAATAAATAGCTAATAATATAACTTGTTAGCCAGTTAACAGTTAGCTATTATCGCAGCCAAACGCTGTACTCTGTGACCTCAGAGTGTCTTAATTTCAAACAACAAGACAGTACATGACTGTATTTGAATCCCCCTTTTTTCTCGTTTTGTTACACAGTGACACGCACGTACACACGCACGTACACACACGCGTACGCACACACATACACACACACAGGGGGGGGCAGTGAGTGGGAGAGAGAACACAAATAACAACAACATTTTACATATAAACAACCAATTATAATACAACCATACCGATCAAACACAACAACAGTGTGAGAACCAATCGACATCAAAGGATCACCCACCTGTTGGTATACCAGGATTAGTGACCTTATAGAACCCTTCCAGCTAACAGTAACATGTCAAATGGCGATCATAACAACTGGAAAAGATTACTTTAGAAATCAGATAATTAATTAACCAAATTAGTGACTTAGAACATGATACAAAGACCCATTGTGTTGAGGGGTTCTAAAGATGATGGAGGTTTGGGGAAGGGGGGGAATATTTTAGTAATTATTTTGTGGCTGTTAGTAATAGATCAAACGATGCTATTCCATTTTGCAGACCTTTGGGGTCAAGTGGGAAAGCCCTTGCCTCTGTTCACGTGTATGCATGCAGTCTGCCAGATTTGTATACGTTGACTCCCCATGTACACCCAAAATAAACACGGTATATTCTGCATCATGTTGTCATTATATTTAACATATAGTTCGTTCTTGGTATTAACCAACTTCTCACTGCATTTTTATATAACTTTCAATACATAAAAAACTTAATTTAATTTCCAGGTTTAAAACAAATGTACTTTTTTAAAATAATAATATTACAAACAATAATAAGTGGGAATTGGTCATTGAAAAAATAGCACGAGCGTGTCGTGGCCTTTATCTCATTTTAACTGGAACACCCACGCGCCCACACTGACACACATCTACATACCTCCACTAGCCTGCTAACTGACTAACTCACCGATCTGCCCATTCATTTACATCCCACACACATGGTGTCCTCCACTTGATTGGACTAAGACAGGTGAGAGATGATAAAGTTAGCCAAACATCAATCATAAAATGACAACAGTCCTCTCCTCACAATAGATACTGTATGGCAATTGGCATCATCTACACACACACACACACACACACACAACAGTTAAATTATTGTCTCTTAGCTCTCTATCCGTTGTCTTTGTTCTTCTGAAATTAGTGCGATCTCATGAAAGGAAGATCTAACTATTAATCATCCGATGCATTCATCATTCTGTCCTTTTAGTTTAGTTTGTGATAAAGAATCCTTTTTGCTGTTGTTCTGTAACTATTTCGGGGGGGGGGGGTATGACATGTATTATAGTCAATTAGTCATCAGGGATTATTTCTCACAAAGATATTAATAACTAAGAACGTGTTACGGTATGCTAAACTGTCTAATATTGTCTCAGACTTAGGAACACCATCTGACATTCTTGTCACAAGAAGTGCTCCATGTAGCTTAACTTATATGTTAAAAAAAACTTGAATAAAAAGGATGACATCTCCCCAGTTCTTCAAACATTATAGTCTCTCAGTTAGACAATGACTTTTTTCCAGATATTACTAAGCACTATTAATGACAGTTAGTTAACCTGAGGATCTGTGTGAACTCTCCTCATCTTCAAATCTCAGTTCTTTCAGCCTAATACAGTTTGCAAGAGGTTTAATGATGGAGATTGTGAACATTTACCAAAAGCAGTCCCCCTCATACTTTGTAAAACAAATTCTAGAGGACATGTACTATTTTTTTGAATCATCAGTTCAATGTATAGGGTTGTTTTGTTTAGTTTTTTTTTGGGGGGGGGGTTGTGAAGGGATAAGTAAAAACCAACATTCTAGATTTCTAACTCTTTTTTTATAGATACATCATATTTGGGATTTCTCTACATAATCATTTAGAATGGCTCTTGCTCACAATGGTGTTTTATTATTCTAAAATTTATCATCACAACCATCATCATCATCATCATCATCATCACCACTGAGATAACAGGGAAATCTAACTTATCTGTAATCACAGTGTTATATAGTAATCATAATAGGGATTTTACGGCCAGATAAGTAAGAACAGGAGACTAGTATATATCTGAAATTGGACATTTAAAAAAGATATCAGAAATGGATTTGATCATCCATTCCAAAAACTGGAATTGGTGTTTTTTATAACACTTCAAAATTCTAAAAGAGCAAAATAAATAAAACATTGTTTATGATATTATAAATAGTTCATTTTGTCATCTCTTTGTTAAATCTTCCGACACTTTTCGGAAAAAGACACAAAAATATCATCAGAGGATTGGAACATCTCGTCTTACACAATTATCACCATCTAATCCTTTGCTGTAATGTTTCAGGAATCGATTGAAAAGGAAATGGAGATTATTGCTTAATAAAGTTTGAATTAGATTGCACAGCCAACTGTCAATGAATGAAAGAAGAAAATAACTGAAAGTCTAAATCTTTTAATTTTCGCATAGAACGCTAAATTTGAAATTGCTTGATTCAGAACTAGAATTGGAAATGATTTAAATTTATGGAGTCAGAAAAAGCGTCAGAAGAGAATTGGTATTAACAAATAAAAATCTATACTTACACACACACGCGCGCGCGCACACACACACACACACACACACATTTAATTCACTTATATTCATTCACCTTTGAGTACTAGAAAACAAACATTGCTTGTTTCCATGGTAATGTATTACGTTTATCCAAGAAACAATAATCATAATTGTTGTTTTGTAGTTTATAAATATGCAGTTTAAAGTTACTAATCACAGATCAAAGATAAACTGTACTAATTGTATATAATGGTAAATATTGTCTATACTCTTTACCTAACAATCAGTGCTTGAAGTTCATTGCTGACTAACAACACATATAACACCATTGTGTGTGTGCGTGCGTGTGTGCGTGCGTGCGTGCGTGTGCGAGACACCTGTCATTAGTAGTATACGGGTTGAGAAATATTGTGTGTGTGCGTGTGTGTGTGTGTATGATGTTGTTGTTGTTGTTGTGTGTGTGGGTGTGTGTGTGATGTTGTTGTTGTGTGTGCATACACTAATGCGTGATTGTTAGGTCTACATTCTGCTGAAGAATAATTCAACTGACTTTGAGTATTTAAAAGGCCATTCAAAGCGATAAATTTGGAGCTGGGATCGGTTTAGATTGAATTCAAACAACATTTCATCACGTTTGACTCGGAGGCAGTTATGATGATGATTGATGATTGACATTTTACGGCCACTTTTGTGCACATGGTAGGCTAAATGGGCCGAGCAACCTCCAAAGGTAATGAAGCGAAGTCAAAGATGAAACAACCTTCAGATATGCCCACGCCGAGATTCGAACCCGGGTGTTAGTGATCTGTGGTCCAACACGCTACCGCTACACCACGGAGGCGCCCGGGAGGCAGTTATGAGAAAATGTATTTAATAAAACTATTAGCCGGCCACAATTTTAACGGGAATCTCCATTAACATTTGGTTTACACTGACTAATTCACTTGTGATAACAGGAATTTGAACTGGTTCACCTTGAACTGGGTTTGATAAAAAAAAATATAAACCAGAAGAAGTTCAATTTGAGCTCATCTTAAATACTATGAGTAATGTATGTAAACAGGTGTATATCACTGTATTTCAAATAAACTATATATATATATATATATATATATATATATATATATATATTATACTTTTGCATCGAATATCCATCTATCAAATCAGCCACCTCTCTATATCTACAAGTTTTTACCATCATGAGTATGTACTTTAATAAGCATGCACAAACAAACTGTTAACTTAAATTATCTTACTCAGTCCAACAAATACAGGACATTATCTGACATTATCGTGACTAAAGTACTTCCATTCTAAACTACATAACACTAACATTTCTGGGATGATAATTAAAACCGTCTGGAAGAAGACTCAGATTGATGTAATCCCTAAAGCATAACATTTCCAAACAAAATAAATAGTTTTCTCAGCCAAAAAATTACAGCTGGTTAGCCAAATATATTTAACTAAACAAAAGGTGTAATTTTTCGCAGAATTCCACAGTTATGTAATTGGATTACAATAACTAATATTATTGATGTTAACAACTTTTAACCAAATAAATATGACCGTTTTCATATTAACACTGCCTGATCAGTTCAATAATAAACTTGGCGTTTATTAATATTATAACTGTGTGTGTGTGTGTGTGTCAATGTTTCCAGGCTTTTATGTGTCGAGTTTCGCCGCTGACGTTAACGAGGAAAAAAGATAATTCATACCAAATCACTAGGGGGCAGTGAGAGTAGCAGTTATAGCAAATGTAATCACCAGGAGGCAGCACCTTATGGATCGTAAAACATACCCTGGCTAATAACCTGCCGAGTTAAAACGATGTTCATTTGTTCGCCAGCCAGGAACACACAGTCACACATATAAGCTTATGAACACAGTAAGTGGTATATCCTGGAACTTAGAAAATAGGTGCACTTGTATGCGCAATATGATGGCACTTATTATCCACAATTCACTCTAACATCATCTGAATGTAGAAGTGCGACACAGACACACATTATATTTAACCACGACTTTGTAACCTATGAGGTAGGCCGGCCGGCCTATCATTGTTTTTTATTATTATTAAGAAGCTGCTACAAACCCCCCCACACACACACACACCCAATTATCCCAAACTGTAGGTGTAATATATTCACCCTAAGTTGTCATTTCGTTATTGTAATAGGCTATGCAATAGGTTGTTTTCGGTATAAAGTTGTTCATCTTAGTAATAAGCCGGATGTAGTCGGCAACGTATGATGGCGAGCTAAGAAGTGACATTATTGTTCCTGTGAAATCGTGTGACATCATCAACACATGTAATGCCCTGTGGCAAATTTATTACAATAGGTCTGGTAACGAACAACTATTTAATATACCGTCACCAACGATATCAGCCAGATGCGATAAATATCCGTCATATATATATATATATATATATATATATATATATATCAACTTTCAAATACACAATGCCCGCTAATATATATTGGCAATGCTAGCTTAAATGTTCCGCGAGAGAATCCATACCTTAATCCGTATAGATCTCAAACGGCGTTCAAACGCAACTTAAGCCATTCTTATAGAACCATCCTTTACGTTTATCCAACTATATCTTAAGGCATGTCACAAGAGGCAACTGAAAGGGAGGGCGGGGGTTACAGATTTTTAATACCATTTACCGGTGTCTACGATGGATCCGTTTTAATCTCGTTTGGGGTTACGTTTACCCCATTGTGACCTACACTCGGCCTTAGTACACATCAGCCAATACACTATAACAAAAATAGTACTATTTATTGCGCGCATTAACAATACCCTTCCTATCGTCACCCAGATGTCCAACGATTGGCTAATTCCACGCGAAAGCATTAAAACCAATCGTCAAAACATCAATAATATCAGTGAAACATAATACATTTAATTCGACTTATATATTGCCTACAAGAATGGCAACAGCCAATTATAATGTAATGTTCCACAAATAATCGAATAAAGATGACTCGTTTATCTTTTCTAGCACATAGTGCCCATCAAAATACCGGTTTCAATGTACTTATAACGCTAATGACGAGCGTTTGTGTATTAAAAGGGAAAGAAACGCCTTTGCATATCAGATCAGTTATATAATAGCTGGTAGGAGAGATTGCTTCAGTGAACTGCACGATATGTGTGCTACGCTGCACGTCATCCGAGGTTCCCAGTGCGCCGAGTCCTGCCCAACACAGTACGTACGAAGTACACGAAATACACCAAAGAGCACCGACTTCCTAAAATACACGACCAAAATTCTGCAATAAACGGGACTGAGTTCCACACGGAAGAGGTCGGTGTTACATTGTATATATGGAGGGAGGTAGACCACAAAAGAAAAAACCCTCACTCATCTCCACTGACTGAAGCACGCTAACTCACCAGATTCACAAAAGTTCTCGTGCCCTTGACACAAATCACACATCGTTAGTTAGACACAGACAGATAAATGATACAGAGAGGCGCTTACATTGTCTTTGGTAACCAACACACATACTCCATTATACATCACAGAGTATTAACGGTCACTTCTGACCTTTCTACCTCCATGACAATTCGATGGAGAGCTCCATTTCCGGAAGAAAATCCAGCAAAAGGTCATTCATTTAGATGAAAGGTATATCGATATGTGCCAAGTAAATGGGACCAGTCTGGACCAGTAGTTACTTTATGCCCACAGCGTTTAACTATTAAGACTGTTAACACTTGAAGTCAAGCCGGGTTCAGCTCAATATTGTTCGATGATTGGTCAAAACATTAATAAAATTAGCCAATCTGGTTGAAGTATTCACCAAGATTATCAGAACTTTCATTCAGCGCACACAAGTCGTGCATCTGTGAGTGCGTGCATGCGTGCGTGCGTGAGTGTGTGTGTGTGTGTGTGTGTGCGCGCGTGTGTGTGCGTGTGCGTGTGTGCGCGTGTGTGTTTTAGCTGTGTATAATAAGGCACAGGCACAGAGAATCTCGAACCGTGAATTCAAACTCTGGACGTTTCTTCAGGGGACTGAATCCAGAGTGGCGACTTTTCTTGCTGAGACATGTGTAATGTCTCAACAGTCCTAAGCCGCCAAGCAAAAACAAAATGCGAATCACCTACAGCCGTGGAGTTTGGGAGTAGAACACCCAAGTCAGATCACGGCAGTAGTGAGGATGTTTAGATTAAGTATCTAAGCAGCCCTATTTATAGCTATTTTTCAATTGCTGTATCTTTCTTCAAAGCAATATTATATAAACTATATGTGTGTGTGTGCGTTCACAGAACATTCCACCATTTTAATAATAATAACAACAATAATGTATATTTAATGAAGCGCCATTACTAGCTGGAGCCTATCAAAGCCGTCGTATAGCGATACTTCAAATAAGATGTATGTAAAAACTCAATAAGAGATTTGAAAGATAATTGTTATTCATCAGTGAAAGCATCTTTAAACAGATGAGTTTTCAGAACAGATGTAAACACTTCAAATTTCCAATATTCCACGAAGTCGGAGCTGCAAAATTAAAGGTACAATTGCCATATGATTGGAGCCGAGACACTGGTACCTACAATAATATCCGAGTCGTTGACCTGAGTTTTGGGGATGACTTTCTACAGGACACCAGTTCATGACATCATCATCACTAATTTCCCTTTTTTAATTACAACTAATTCACAATCCTATTCAAATATTCTCTATTTTCACATTCATCATTATCATCTTCATCATCATAATTACGATCATCAACAGTATCATCACTAATGTGACATTTCATTGTCATCACCGCAGGTATTAATTTTTATGTTCATTTGTCATGATCATCAAGATAGCATTCTGTTATCATTGCTATATCGTATTGATATCACCATAAACACAACAGCAGTTTAATAATCAATATAACAGTCTTTTGTTAAGGGTCCTTCCCCATCAAGGAAGGACAAGTACTCGTTTAAAATGTGTACAACATAAGGATGTCCAATCCCTTTTACACAATCACACTACAATTGTTCCTTTATATAGAGACACTACAACGATGTACAGTCACGACTTAAAATAGACCACTACAAAGTTGTACAGTTACATCTCAATGTAGACATACATCAAAGGTGTACAATTACTCCTTAATGTGGACATACTACAGCGATATACAGTCCCTTCTTAATATAGACAAACACTGCAAGGATTTACAATCACTTCTTAATATAGACGCACTATAAGGACGTACAATCAGCTCGTAATACAGACGCATTATCCAGATGGACAATAAACCGCTGTTTAATACGACAGTGCTGAGCTAATAACATGACGCTAAACAGGGAAGGCTGTATACATCACACACACTCAATACAAATGTCGTAATATACAATGGCACATGTACTCTACACAAAGGTCAGCCGGCCATCTGTGTGTTAGTCTGTACTCCAGCCTACTTCAACATATATACAAGACGACATATTGCTGACATCCTCCTTATCAATTCATCATCGAGACAAAAAGGATGAGCAATGAGAAGCCAACAGTGAACTGAAGCGTTGTCACTTAGGGGAGGCATCACACACACACACACACACAAACACACACTACAATTTGCATATAGTAAACCTATTTGCAGGAACACTTCTCGGGTAATAATCTGACGGCACAAAAATAGTTGCACATGATATATTTCCCTAAGTACCCATTATACAGATTAAAACTTTATGACAAATGGTGTGTGTCTGTGTGTGCGTGTGTGTGCGCGCGGGCACACATAGCACATTAAATATAATTTAAGCATTGTACTGTGTAAAATTATATATATATATATATATATATATAATTGCCACTTTATTGAATCAACCTACAAATATTGAACAACAACAATAGTACGACAACACTTACCTACATATATGACCTATTCTCTCTAACGGAGCAAAAAGCTGACCTACTTCCTCTTCCTGACTAGGACACTACTAACACCTTCTGGTGGTGGAGATGATAACTCAATAACTACTACTTGTAGATGTTATCATCATTTTGTTCTGATATAGACAGGGCACATGCCCCCTGTAAATAAACAAACATAATTTACATTTAGCAACAAAGTAGCAACAAATTATCACAATAAATTCATTCTTATTTGCTTTGTATAATGTCAATAATTTTAATATTATTATTATTACTATTATTATTATTATTATTATTAACATGCATAAGGTTAGGAAATATTTGGTAAAGTTAAAGAATTTATTATCAGCATAAGCAACAACTGGGAATATAAAAAGAAGAAAAAAAGTGTGTGTGTGTGTGCGTGTGCGTGTGTGCGCGCGTGTGCATGCGTGCGTGTGTTTTAGCTGTGTTTAATAAGGCACAGGCACAGAGAATCTCGAAACGTGAATTCAAACTCTGAACGATTCTTTAGGAGACTTTTCATGCTGAGACATGTGTAATGTCTCACCAGTCCTTTATCTCATACGAGTGTAGCCTACTCTCATAAAGTCAGAACATGCAAACGGACAATTTGAAGTAACATAAGAATTCCTGAAACTAGAAACACCAATTGCGGAGTATTATCATAATGCATTCATGTAGAACGCATTATCATAATGTAAGACCGTTCAGTTTTGTGATCATCTTCTCTCACTCACTCACACAAACACACGTGCGCACACAT
Organism: Paralvinella palmiformis; assembly: GCA_025642065.1. NCBI lineage: Eukaryota > Metazoa > Annelida > Polychaeta > Terebellida > Alvinellidae > Paralvinella > Paralvinella palmiformis. Next base: position 209,460 of record JAODUP010000389.1, on the reverse strand, counting down.
ATTTTGACAAACACACGTGCGCACACATATTTTGACAAACACACGCACGCACGCATGCACAGAAGGAGAGACATTTCTTAACTTGATATAACTTTATTATATTATCTTAGATCACAGTAACATGTCATTCTTAAATCATTATAATTATACCCAAGAACAATCAAACCTGCATATAAAGCCACCTGCTATTACGTTAACAGCACTCACGTTAACAGCACTCACGTTAACAGCAATCAAACCTGCATATAAAGCCACCTGCTATTACGTTAACAGCACTCACGTTAACAGCACCAGCCCCCCCCCATGGTCATGGAAAATATATGGCTTGATCCATCACGGTCGTCTAAGACAAATTGTACTTTAATTAACGGTAAACAATAATACACCACAATGGGTACCAATGGAAATAAACACACCAACCACAATAACAACAACAACAACCAAGACATTACATGTTTCAGCATAGAGAGTTAATCTTCTGATTCAAGATCCTGCCCTAACACACACACACACACACACACACACACAATGTAACATAATTAATAAATAGATATTGGTTATGTGAATATTTAAACATATATATATATATATATATATATATATATATATATATATATATATAATAAAATGTCATTCTTATTGTCACTGTCATTGGAATTGCTATCAAGCCCCTTAAACAAACAAATATTGTTATTCTCAGGGAAACAGGTGGAGCGAACATTTTCCACGGTTATTAAACCAGGTAGTCTCTAACTAACACACATGTGGTCCTGGCTACAGGTTTTATAGGGGGGGGGGGGGGTTCGGCCTGGCAATAAAAATGGTGCATCACCACCGCACCAAGAAACGGCCGACTCAATAATTATTTTTGACTATTTCACTTATAGAAAGTTTTATCCCAAACAGCAATCAGTTCTCAAGACGTACTCCATACATCATCAACATCAACATGGTGGCGGTGTTTAGACGTGTTCACGGCCCGGGCTACGGTCTGACAACACACAGAGTCTGGATACGGGATAAACATGGGATAAACGTGGTCCTGGGAGCTGGGGAACAGAACACGGGTAGAAAAATACACCGAAAACTGATACCGGGCGGTGGGGTGATGTTTGTCAGGGCGAGTAGGCCGATGGCGGGGTGATATGACCGGACAGGTGATATCGTCGTCGACAGCCAGGTGATATCGCGTCCAAACAGGTAGGCAACATCATAGCCCGTGGGCAGGTGCTGTTATGGCCGATAGTCAGAGAATATGGGCAATATGGTGGCCTACTGGCAGCGGATATTATGGCTTATAAGTAGATGATACTGTATCCAAGAATCCGGATGATATCAAGATCAACGTACACGTGATATTAACACACAGGCAAGTGATATTGTAGCCAATAAGTCAAATGATAAAACAGCAAGTAGACAGGTAATAATACAATATTTATATATATATATATATATATATATATATATGCAATCATTCGCTATTGATACATCATATTTGCTGTGATAAAGAGGAACTGATAATGTATACCCCACGGTTATGTAATACTACATACCCCCCCCCCCAAAAAAAACCCATTAAACATCGCTCTAGTGTCTATATTGTGTAAACAGAATGTTTATATTGGCTACCATCTGTAAATGCAAATTGCTTATAGAATATTAGTTTAAATTAATATGTAGAATTACCTTAAGAATGAAGTATTTTTTTCTTTCTACGGCATACATTCAAATGTGTGTAATAAAAACAAATAAATATAATGATCATCTAGAGTAGTTTATAAAACACAATAGGATACCAACTTATCAGTAATATAAATAGCTTTCTTCATCTCTATTGTTGGTTGCATGTGACTACATATTTTACACGCACACACCAAAACACACAAACACAAAGATCTGGGGTACTTATTTGGAGTTTACATTGTTCAGAAGTACTTACTCAGTAATAAACAATTTAAAACAAATACACGTACGTCTGACGCCATTAACCGTATACTATAGTACCACGCCTATAAGGTTGAGATAATACAGTCTCAACAGAAGGAAGCCACTTACAGCTGGTAAGAAACAGATGAGCCACGGTGTTAGTAATTGACTAATTCTGACTAACCGACGTCGTGCTAAAGGCTAATATCGTCCATTTTCCTACAGAACACGACTACTAACAGACCAGACATCAACACTAAAACTCTGATGACTAGTAATGGGAACAAATTATCACATCATCACAAATACCACACTCAACTTCCACTGTGCGTGTGCGCGTGCGTACCTGTCTGCGTGCGAGAGAGACCAGAATTACGGAACTTCATCGAAACCCATACAAAACGACTGCGGCGAAATCTCTTCAATTCCACAGCGATTTAAATGAAACACCCGCTAAATAAACGTAATCTATTGTAATCTGGTAAAAACTATATTCACTTGGACGGTAAGAGATAAACCGAACAACTGTGTACAGCGTTTTACAAATAAACATCGTATTGCCGCATACCGTCTCTAGTTAGGGCAGAGAATCGACTGCGTAAGTACATCATCCCATTTCTCCAACAACGAATGCGAACAAAAGACAAAACTATAGACGTATGATGAATCTGATCTTGTATGTATGACAGTCAGTGTCATCTCTGACAATAAATATGTCCAACTCCTTTATAAAAACAAACACCAAGCATAACGGCTAGTTTAATAAGGCTCACGCTCAAACACTCATTATCAACTGGAAACGATATATGACAATTTGATTTCGTCGACATTTTAAACAAATCTGATATTACGTATAGCTCTGATTTCCCTAGATGACACGGGATTGTGTACTCATCGTACACCATCTCGGGGAGAAATTGTTTCCAGCTTATAAACCCATGGACACAGGGATTGGGAGGGGGGTGGGTGGGCAAGGGTATTTCTACCGGTACTGAAGGGGAATCGAACTTGTGACCCAATGACTGCGAAGTAGTTCCGGCAAAGTCAGTAAACAGACGTGATTAAATTCATACACATTCAATTAGATAGGCTAAATGAAGCCACAAATCCAAACCTAATCCCTAACCAAAACAAACATGACGTATAACATCGCTGTAAAACAATAAAAATTAAACACATGTTAAGTCCAAAGATTTAGTGAAGTTCGGCTTGGGCGAACAATCAAACGGTGATTGGGTGCATTATTTAGAACTGGTTCCGATCTCGACTGGGAAATATCGCCCACTGATTACATTCCAAGGAAAGGAGATGTTCACGGGCCAGCCTTTTATTGAAGGATGAAGCATCCAACAGAAACGGTACTATTTGAATTAAATCCAAAGTCTAGAAAAGTTGCAGTGCCGTGCCTTTTTATTATTTTCAATCTGATCGTCGGGCGCCTCCGTGGTCTAACTGGTAGCGCATTGGACCACAGATCAGCACCATCTGAGTTCGAATCTCGGCGTGGGCATGTCTGAAGGTTGTTTCATCTTTGACTTCGCCCATTTAGCCGACCACGTGCACAAAAGTGCCCGTAAAACATCAATAATTAATCTGATTATTACCTAGTGCCTTATTTGTTTGAAATACATTATTAACAAGAATATTAATATCTTATCTCCCATTCATCAAGGAGATAAGGATACAGAAATGTTGACAGAATTACGCGTCACAAACCTTGATTTGTCTGATCTAGAGCCGTAAGATGTATCTTAAAACATTGATTTCTCTGATAACTATGATGACACCACCGTCTCTCTTCAAAATGATATGATCAGCGTGACGAATTTCTTGAGCAACGTGATATTTTATTCTTAATTAAAACTTTAGCAAATAATTACATATTAAACAAAATCCATCCGGCGAGTCATTACGCAATAATCCCACGCCTGAGATTGACTCACTGTATATGTACAGGAAATTACAGAGAATAAAAACAAGTCTCCACAGTAAGTGAACCGAACGATCCTTTACGGATGGTAGATTAAAAAATCATTTAAGATTTATACCAACAAAAAGGCACAACGACGGACTAATGAAATCACAGCTAAGCCTATCAGCGGCTGAACACACTAGGGGACAATTTATCACGACAACAGAACTGTTAGGCCAGTCATCCGGCTGTCTGTCAATCAGTGTCAATGTTATGACGGATCAGCGTCAGATCGCCGCCGATCAGGCCCATTATCATCGGCAGATGAACACCAGATGTGGTCAGGCGAGGCGAATAGAAGAGCAGATCTGTCACATCTGTTTAATATCGTCTTACCGATGATTTCTATAATGGCACAGATCGTGTTTCACGCCGTGATCATTCTCTACTAGTTCTAGATAAATATTTCATGTCGGCGTTTAGTTTTAAGCTATTACCAGTAGGATGCTAGTATTATGTGGGGGTTTGTTTCAAATCAGTGAATCGTAAATTTTTAACGGAATTACAAATATAAAGAATCAATCAGATAAAATGACTTTGTTATCAATGACCATCAGGTGCTAAATGTTCTCTTTATACGCTGCATGTCTGACTTAACATCGTTCACAAGTAAATTACTCCCCGCGGAGCCTGAGCCAATTATGTGCTATCCCATTAGCGATCACATCAAATTGTTCTCCTTTTTCCTACTAACACTAGTACCAGTCTCGTGAAGGGATATGTATTTGGCTTAAAACAGTCATATACAGTTACGCGCTATCACACTGCCAATCAAAATTAGTGATGCGCCAAGCTCCTCCCCCATCAGTCACAATAAGCGGTGTGCAAGTCACACTTTCAGTGACAATAATTAATTCATTATCTCACTGTCAGTGACAATAATTAATGTTTATTCCATTACCTGGTAAGTGATATGCCAGTCAAAATTAGTGACACGTTAGCCCACTGGCATTAGCAAAAATTGATACATTTTCCTAAGGCCAAAGTCTTTATATTAAAATGATCTATTATCCCACTACTATCAGTCACAATAGGTGACATGTCATCCCTATAATGATCTACCATCCCACTACCTCCAGTCACAATAACTAACATGCTATCCCGCTGACGGCCTCAATAAACAACATATTAGGGACACTTTCGTCAAACGGTAGCGTGTTGGATCACATATCACTACCACCCGTGTTCGAATCCCGGCGTGGGTATACCGGAAGGGTGTTTCATCTTTGACTTCGATTCATTCCCTTCGGAGGTCGCTCGGCCCATTTAGTCTACCATGTGCACAAAAGTGGCCGTAAAACATCAATCATCACCATCATCGTCATCATCAATAAAAACAACCTACCGTAATCAACTACCTGTTCTACTCCGTAATGTATCACGTCGCTGGCTAAGATATACCACCTTTATTTAAACCAGAGTTCATCCAGTGCACCCTTCCAAAGTATCCCAACAAACACACAACGACAATATCTGTCATGTATGATGTTCTCATTGTTCATTATTATTAGTATTATATTGTGTACATATGACAGTATTGTACTGTACCTTGTACCATATTGTAGTTGACGATGTATCATATTGTATATTGTTCTCAACGTTGCTATTCTAGATTACATCGACTACTTGAGGCCATACACTCCGTTATTGTATATTATGATACGGTTAACACTGTCCCCTCATGTTTTAAATTCTCGTGATGCCTTCCGACACTGTACCTGACATTTTGTCTAACACCGTAATCAATACCTGCCCCCTATGCTCTGAATTATAAATTACATCGTTCTGTGTATATTAGGGGCGCCTCCGTGGTCTAGCGGTAGCGTGTTCGACCACAGATCACTACCACCCGTGTTCGAATCTCGCCTTGGGTATATCTCAAGGGTGTTTCATCTTTGACTTCGCTTCGTTACCTTTGGAGGCCGCTCGGCCCATTTAGCCTGCCACGTGCACAATAGCGGCCATAAAACATTAATCATACGTGTATATTACAAATTCCTTTACTCTGTTTCCCCATGTTTTTCCCTCTCCAGTATACTCATGTATCAGTCAGTACTTAATGAATCCTTATAACTTACGGTGTCATTTAATTAAAGTGGAAACCTAATACCCCACACTCGCCAATAACACGACAAATGAATAAGTAAAAGAGTGAGTGTTTCACGCAGCTTCACCGCTGATCGTACGGCTGATCCCGGGTCGACGTAGCTACGATGTGAGTCTCTGGAGAAACATTCCAGAAACTCGGCTACGTAGGTTTGAACCCTGATAAGTAGAGGTTTGCAGCGCAGTCCTCTGCTATAGAACCGGCCAGTTTGGAGCCAACAATCCATTATTTAGTGGTACAATGATACAAGGACACATACTAGATTGATGGCGTCGTTTATTACACGATGAGGGAGTGTTCAAAACGCTCGAGACATAAACTGTTGTTGGCTCGTTTGTTGTGACGTTTATATCACGTGTTCCTGGCTGAGGTCTGCAGTACGGCCACCAGGGGGCTATACAGCTCATATCACACATTGTGGGACACATCTCCACACACACACGCACTCACACACACACACACACACATACCACCATCATCATCATCATCATTCTGCTACAGAAACTACTCACCCACCAATCACACAAGGAGCTCTAGTAGCCCAGTTCATAGTACATTGCACTGTAAACTTCCAGGATGGTAGTTCCAAATCCATGTATTGGCCGTTTCTGTGGGATGTTTTTTCACATCATATTTTTATGTTTTCCATGTGAGCAAACTCTTGGCCATATGTCTCATAGGTGATCAGCGCCAACGCTCAACAAAGCACCCACTCAGTCATCCGTTCACTACTAATCGGGGAAATATTGCAAAATATCAAGACAGCGGCAACATACCAGGGTGTTGTACAGTTGTCACAGTGTTGTACATCTGTCAGAGTGTTGTTAAGCTGTCAGAGTGGTGTACAGCCGTCAGAGTGGTGTACAGCTGTCAGAGTGGTGTACAGCTGTCAGAGTGGTGTACAACTATCAGAGTAGTGTACAGCTGTCAGAGTGGTGTACAACTGTCAGATTGGTGTAGAACTGTCAGAGTGGTGTACAGCTGTCAGAGTGGTGTACAGTTTGTGTTGGGATTGCCAGTTGAGAAATTATTTTCAAAAATTGGCCTGAACCTGGAAACGTTATGATATCTGTATGATCAAATAACAAATAGGATGGACTAGGCATCCACGTCATAAGAAAAACTAGTGCATAATAATAATAATAATATGTGTGTGTGTGTGTGCACGCACGCTGTTTCGTGCGTGCTTGCCTGCCTACTTATCAACCTGTTTGTTTGCTCATCTGTAAGTCCACACGTCTGCCTGTCTGTGCCTGGATGTGTACACATAGCCACGGGCAGCCTTCAAAAACCATATACCAAACCTTGGACCCGACAGCCCCAAACTATAAAGAACAGCACATTACTTAGTAGGTCACTGAAGACAGATTTACAGAAACAACGACAAAAACAAACAATGAAATCTGACACAGTATTCTACTAAAAGATAAACCATACGCCACTGATATGTTTTGTATATCCGTAACATATACTGATGAGTCGCAACAACAGCAGCAATAACAACACATCTTTTCTATTTTAGAAGAAGAAAAAAAACACATGCAGGCATTGCTTTATGGAAGTTATGATCCATAAATATCCATTTAGTAGCAATAGTAGTAAAAATGTTGCTGTTTTACGGCCGCTTTTGTGAACGTGGTAGGCTAAATGGGCCGAGCGAACTCCAATGGTAACGAGGAGTAGTGAAAGATGAAACATCCTTCTGACATACCACGGCCAGGATTTGAACCCAGGTGCTATAGATCTGTGGCCAACCGCGCTACCTTTTAGGCCAGGGAGGTGCTCCAGTAGTAGCAGTAGTAACAGCACGACCACCACTAGCAGCAGTAGTAGTAGTAATAGTAAATATATTACATTATCTTATATTATTTTATGTCATATATATATATATATATATATATATAAGTTTATATTATATAATAATATATAGTATATGTAGCCAAAACAAACAAAACAAAACGCCAAGAATCACCCCCCCCCCCCCCACCGACGAGCGAGCGTGCTCTGAGAACTTCATACAACAATCAGACGGGAGAGATGTAATGTCAGTAGCTCAGAGCCAACGGCTATACCATCCCAGGACATATAGGGCACCGAGGAAGGAAAACATCCCACCGAGAGAGAGAGAGGGGGGGGAGGGGAAGAGAGCATAGAAAAACAGAACCGAGAGAGAAGAAAAAACACCACAGACAGACCGACGAACAAACGGCAAAAGCCGAGGAAATACATCCAAAGGGCACCCAGTGGCCATAACCGGAGACGGAGAGCGTCCATACAGGTTCTCGGCACCTTCTGTGGGTGACCTTCAGATGTTTGGTGGGATGCCGGGCAGCCAGCCAGCCGACCCCCGGCAAGGTGAAAAAAACAAGCCTTCGCGGACTGCTCTAGTGTGGCGACATACAGGTGAAACATCTAAGTGCTGGCTGGCTGGGTGGCTGAGCTAGATGGAAGAGCTTATACAGCGACTGGCTTGGTGGTTCATCGCCATTAGTTAACAAAGTAGTAGTGTACTAGATCGGGGATGGCTGGCTCGCTGGCTGATCCAGGTTTGGTATTGAGACGTTAATGCCACCTTAAAGTCGAAGTGATAGGGAGAGTGGACTGTGGATGGTCTGTGGATAGTCTGAATAAAGGATGGATGGATGAATGGATGAAGTGCATCTAATGTCATGACAAACTTAAGTGTCTTTCTCTCTCTCTCTCTCTCTCTCTCTCTCTCTCTCTCTCCCTGCCTCTCTCCCTCAAAGTCTAACAATGAGCTGTTTGAGGTGTATTTCTTTCTTTACGACTTTGGCCATTTCTCTTGAAGCACCTATTGTCGACTAACTGCCAGTACAAGAACTAACTCGTCGGCTCGCAATATTTGGAGGCTCACTCGATGAAACCATTTAATAATATACGTCACTGGAATTGACCGATAACAGTCACCGAGTGTGTAACTGTGAGTGTAATAACAACTAATTTGATCTATTGTATGTTTTATGCTGTTTGACTGTTGCTAGTAAGACATCATTATTAAATTTATCATCATCATCATCACCACCACCACAATTCCAGTCTAGATCCTTGGGTGGCACAGGTTTCAGTTACTGATTGTTGATGTTATTCGGTTGAGTTATTTAGCACCGGCATTGGTCACACCTGATACATTTATGGCTTAAAAGGGTGATTACCTCAGATAACAAATGTCACAAGAATAAGTCTAAGTCGGATTTGAACCTACAACCTGGAGTTTCTTTTATTGCAGTACTCTAACCACTCTGGCATTGGAGGGCCCAGTTGGTCAGCGAGTTGGCATGTATAATTGCTTATTATAGAAAAATCTGATGGTCCATAGACCACTAACGGAAGATTCATCCAGACATATATTAATGTATAAGTAAGTTTGAGGAGACGTAGGTTTGTAGGTGTTTACAGGTGTAGACTGGTGAGAGTGCAGATGTCAAAAGATGAGTAGATGCTAGGTCTTCACACTGGGACTGATGAGACAATGCATGTCTTGACATATAAGTCGATGACACCTGATGAATCATACAGAATACCCATTTATGATTCGAGATTCTCTGTGCCAGTGCCTTATTCCGCATTGCTAACGCGCACGCACGCACATTCACACATACACACAGACATACACACAGACATATCCATTAGTATTTCTTTGCTGAGAAGCAAACAATACAATATTTGCTTCACACTCCTCAAAGTCAACACATGACATATCTATCAGTCATTATGTCACAAGCAATAACAGGTAATTCTAGCCAGATCATTGATTGATATTAATCACCTTCTAGGCATACGTTCTGATATATATATATATATATATATATATATATATATATATATATATATATACTCATGGCATTTCGTTGTACATAGATTGTACCCGACCTCCTTGCACTGTTACAGGTTTTCCTACTCCCACACCACAAGCACCGAGAAAGGTGCTCCGTTACAGAGCACCCTTTAGCCCGCGGGCTATGTCTGTCTCGCTGAAGCCAAGCCCCGCAGTCTCGACTCCATCGCCCAAAAAAATAGTCACCGGACTTTAAATAGCACAATCCACACACCATCAAGTACCACGTATTCTGGTCATAATCTGGTCGATGGCTAATTTGCTTTGTACGCCTGGAAGCGGCGGCTCATAATAGGGTCTTATCGGGTTTATAATCACACACGCGCACGCACGCACGCACGCATACACACACACACACCCACTAACGTATATAATAATTCTAATACATTTAGATCTTCAGGTTTTAATTTTCTGAGCCATGGTATTTTTAATGATAACAAGAGAGAGAGAGAGAGAGAGAGAGAGAGAGAGAGAGAGAAATGCACGACTTGTGTGCGCTGAATCTTATTGCAAAATCACACACACACACACGTGCACACACAATGACATCTATGCCACCACATCTGACAAAATGAATTGCAACAACATATACCACAACAACAAACGCAATAACAGATACAGCAACTACCAAACAAAACACTCAAAAACATATAAAAAAACAAATCAGACTCTCCACACGCCGACGACCACAAATTCGACATTAAAACCAAACAAATATTTATCCAGCTGATGCATCATGGCTCGTAATGATTACCTGTACAAGGCATCGGATAACGATCAAAACTGCAAACAATTCGCCAATCAGATTGTCAGAAGACGTCATTGCGTATGATTAATGTCAAATCATTACAGCAATATGATATCAAAGTAATATGCGTAGTTTATCAGTTGACTAAATTCGGCCTTAAATCGTCATAAACATTAGCCTAATAAACAAAAATCTGCTGTTAATTTGAGCAGACTTCGAGATAAGAAATTGATGCTCATAAATATGAGGATAAAATTTGTTTTTAAATCCCCAAGGACGGGGTTTTTTTGTCCAGAAAAACATAACCTCGGCGTGGGCACATATCTGAAGGGTGTTTCATCTCTGACTTCGCTTCATTACCTTTGGAGGTCGCTGGGCCCATTTAGCCTACTATGTGCACAAAAGTGGCCGTAAAACACCAATCATCATCATCCACAGAAACATAACATTACGAAAGCGAGAACCTACTCTAAGACCACCTCTCTTTGAGAACCAATATCTAGACGACTCCGAATGCGACAACTTTCTATGGGTTTTACAACACCTACATACACAAACTGATCGAACCCATTTTATTTTTGTTATATACAACGTTTTGTCAGTAAACGTTATTTAGTACTATTCAGGGATGTGTTCCATTGTTTTAATGCTAGCTCGTTTAAAAAACATCCTCCAGACACAGGTAAGACAGGAATTGAAATTCGGACATTTTAAACTCTACAGCACCGCATGCAACCATCTGTGCTATAAGGGTGCCCTTTCTCTGTATCTGGAATAAAATACCCTTTTGATAGTGTATTCTGGTCCCGTTGGTAAGAATGTTTTATAAGTATACAAAGCGTTGAATTTAGCAAGTCTCGAACATCGCAGGAGAAGGGGTGATTGCTGCAAGTGTACAAGATTCTGAACGGCATCGATAGGATATATATATTTTTAGTATGGCGACAGGATCGAATACCAAAGGGAACAGCCAGAAGACAGCAAAGTCACGAACAAGACTAGGAATTAGACAGATGGGTGTTTAGCCAGCGAGTGGTTAACGAATGGAATTCGATCCCAGCTCAGGTGGTAGAAAGCCCAACTCTAAACACTTTTAAGTCACGTCTTGATAAGTTTTGGCAAGGGGAGAAATTCAGCGTACCATGATTTCGACTAGTTTTGTAACCTACATTTAGATAACCAAGCAAGACCGGAATTACCAACAGGCTGTGCCTCTATATTCCGAACATTGGTATCAAGGTATATATGTCACAAATATATGGTTAATGTCTGATAGGATTTTCCTACAAACAACCGTCTAATGTCAAGTGACGGGTGTAACAATAGGCTGAGTATTATTTAGTGGTTTATTTAACAAACAGCTAAATGGTGTCCAGTGGCAAATGTCCAGTGACATATACAACAAACAAGCGTCTACTGTCATGTGACAGCTGCAGCAAACAACCGTCGTCGAGTGACATATGTAACAAACGCCCGGCCCGGCCTAATGCTCTATAACAAAACGTCGTCATCAACGGCACTAACCCGACACACTGAACGTGTCTAATATTGGTGTCTAATAGTCGGCGACACTCGTCCTCCAACAGCGGCTGCCTAATGAGGACTAATGTCGCTCGTAAGTGTCCCTCTTCCTGCCTGACGGTGCTGCCACGTTTGGGATTTCATCAAGACGAATATCAGTAACATCGCCCTAAATGTGGGCCGCTCGGCGGAGGTGGGCCGAAATGCACTGGGAGGCGAGAAAAAGGCCGTGAAGCCAACACGAAAAAAGTGGGGACGAAAAACATCGGGTACGAACAGTGAACCGTCGAAAGAGCGAGAGACAGAGCCAGAGAGCGGGAGAGAGCGAGATATGGTACGGACGTCAAAAGCCATCCAGCTGATCAAATTCGCTGTCTAGTAGCAAGGATTTTCCCATGTCGAACGTCAGACATCCATTATCTTCCGAAGCTTTAGCGGGTACGATGGCCAGCCCCCCCCCCCTCATCCTCCCAGTAGTGGCTCCAAGGAAGTTTGCATTTTCCAGCCTCCATACGTACCTAGAGACTGATAAAACTATAGCATGATGGCATAGATCCAGGCGGATAATAGGGAAATACAACCCCTCGTCCAAGAATATTAAGGAAGATTGAAACCTACAGTATCTTTTCTTTATCCCCATCCCCTCCTTCATACACACAGGGCGCCTCCGTTGTCTAGTTGGTAGCGCGTTGGGTCGCAGATTACTAACACCTGAGTTCGAATCTCGGCGTGGGCATATCTGAAGGGTGTCTCATCTTTCACTCCGCTGCCCATTTAGCCTATCATGTCACATTGTGCACAAAAGTTGCCTTAAAACATCAATCATCATCATCATCATCCTTCATACACACACAAGATGCATTCCTACCAACGTAATGTAACATGCGAGATATTTCTTTAACAAATCACAACATTGCTTTAGCACAGCTGTTAACGCGGTCTACTGGAAGCCTCCAGTTCATAGTGCAAATCACGATTTTATCTGTGTTTGTCGGATGCTTCATCTGGTTACGTGATTTCCCTAGAAAGTCACCCCTCGACCATATAGTTCCCATGTATTATCTGAAATGGGCTAAACAATGGCCTCACTCACTCACTCACTCCCTAAAGAAAACCCGCTCCAAATACGCCTAGATTCGTCCCGAAGCTCACCCCTCCCACGTCAACGCAACATATGTGAGATCAGAAGGCGCAGCAACAGGTCGGTAAAACGGTGGCGTTTAGTACTACCGAGCTGTGACTAAATACCACCGAGCTCGAGCAGCCCAGTAACCTGTAGAGGAGGTGAGCGAAAAACACCGCCACCGACCAGACGCAGTAAAAACCGTTCTCGGGGTGAAACGTAACACTGCTGGCTGGCTGGCTGGTGGCCGTGATCTGCTAAATGCTGATGTAAATCACTCTCCTCGTTAATTACTCATATATTACGCAAGTGGGTGGCATTTAGATACACCTAGCCCGGTCCCAGTCTATAGGTTTATAGCGGTTATCAAACTTAACCGTGGAAATATTAGGCGGGCTTACAGACAGACAGAGAGAGAGAGAGAGAGAGACAGACTGAGTGAGTAATGGAGATAGCAATTTTACGATAAGGTGGATCTCTAGGCATGGTGGTACCAGTCGGACTGGCCTGTGCATTCACGCAAACGTTTACCAACTTCAGCGGCATACCTCGCACCCAAACAGCGCCATAAATATATATTTTATTGTGTTTTATTATGATATGCCACCAGACGTGGAACTCATACCTGAACATTCTTATATCACTTACCAATTAATTATATATAATATATATATAATATATATATAGGCATAGAGCATCTTCCTGTAATCACCAGTCTTAAGAACCACTTGGAATCATTACATACTATATAGTTTCGAATAAAAGAGGTATCTATGAGAAGAACCAATTTCTTTATGATGGAAAGACACACAAATGTAGAAAGAATGCTGTGCTGTGATTGAACCTTGATTTCTCTGACATTTGTTTAAGAAAAATTGCAAACATGAAGTAAATAAAACATTGCATCTCACAAACTCATCAGTAGTAAACATTTCAATTTCGAGTATATTTGAATAAGTCTGTAGACTTATGGGCGGTGGATGAGGTGAAACTGCAGGAAATGGTTCACAATGAGGATACTACGTGGTTCATTCCTACAGAGAGATATATCCACCGATAAATTTATTGTTTGACAAACACCCAAATACTCATCATGATGTGCTTTCATATATCACGTGAATGAAGATTGCTAAAGCTGACCCAGATCACCTCCCCCCCCTCCCTCTCTCTTTCTGTGGGTGGGTTTCTGTGTATATAAAATTAATGTATGGCCTGTACTTTTAAAAATAACAACAATCATACAAATAATCCTATCCTTTAGCACATTCCATACAATCCCCTGATGAAGTTAGTAGTGCATTACATTGCAGACTTCCGGATCATGTAATCTATATATCTGCAGAATGCTTCATCCATCAAGAAAACATTCCAGCTGATTACCTCATTTCAAAAGCCAGTAGCCAACCCTCACCCCCCCACCCCCCGCCTCCCTCCTTCAGCAACACATCTCAGGTGAGACTTTTCAAGAATATTTTATTATCAGGTATTTCATATCCATCAGTCAACATTTCCAACTAAGTTTTAGATACCATGTATTGGTATTGTTTGTTCGATCCAATTTGAATGGAACCTACTACCCGGGTGAGTCAGTGAGTGAATGAGTCGATGGTTTGTTTAGCCCTTGTGCTGGTCATACGTGGAACTCATCTCACAAACAGAAATCTCACTGGGATTCAAGCCCTAATCTGGAGGTTTGCTGTGCAATGCTCTACCCACTTTGCTATTGGAGTGCCCTTCCTACTAGTAAATGTGATTTCTTATGTCAGTATTACTTTCATTATTTGTATTATTATTACTGTCAGTATTATTATTATTATTATTATTACCTATTTAGGCTTCCATATGCACAAAAGAAACCATAAAACAGTAATTGTTATTATTATTATTATTATTATTGTAGTAGGAGTGGAATATACTTTCATATACTATATAATAACACCATTGTCCATCTACTCAGTATATAGACTAATAACTCTACTTTACTAATACATCAACATCTATTTAGCTAAGTGGTAGAACACTTGGTGATAAAATATTAGTATCCAGATTTGATTCTCACCTCCAATGTCATCCATCAGTTTCTTAATTGATTAATTTGCCTGGTGTGGTGATAACTGGCCATACAGGACAGGGAGTGTGTTGATGGACTGTGAAGGTGACCTCTGCTGCTAATGGGGCACCAAATGGGCCATCATCATCATCAGACAAATCATCATCATCATCATCATCTAGCATACATGAAACATTTAGTTTAGAACTTATATAAATACTTAATCATTCTAAACCACCAGCTGTGAAGCCCCAGTAGCCCAGCTAGTAGAGCTGACAGATATATACAAAACACCGGGTTCCACTCTTGTTATTAGAAGGCCAACAATGTTCAGCCACATCAGTCCAACCAGTTGGAGATCAGTATCTTGCCGAAGTTATGGGCAATGTTTCAATAAAGCTGCACCACAACACCTACTCCCAGGTGACCAGAGACTCGGATCAGTCAGTGTTGTCCCAGCTTTGTTTATACACTAAACCCAGCCCAAGTATTTACATACCGACATATTCAATAATAAAGTGTTTATATTAATTGAATTATATATTATTGCTAATTCATCTTTACTAATTCTAACGCTTTATATCAGTAGGAAGTATCATCTAATTTGTCATTTATGTTGCGCTTTTTAAAATTTTAGACCTTGTATTTAATTTTAGTTTTATTGATAAAATTAAATTTATGCAAATAATTAATTCAGTTCAACTTCAGTTCTAAGAAATCTGAATTTGATTCGTATTATAAAATTATTATCATTATTATAAAACTGTTGTTGTTCTTGTTTTTATATGGACCCTTTCCCAGCCCAGATCATTTTTAGCAAGATACCAGAGGATTAGGAGTCCATATATATTTTACTGTTATGAGTGAATTCTCTCTAGGAACTTGGCTCAACTCTCAGCCTATATCTGAAGGGTGTTTCATCTTTCATTTCAGCTCATTATCCTCAAAGGTTGCTTGACCCAATTAGCCTACAATATATGATAAAATGGCAGTAGGGCGACATCTGGACATGGCATTATATATTTATCTTCAGGATAATCATCCCCAATCCAGTTTAAAATGTTATGTTTCGGATATGCAATATGAGGCTATGCCTTTCACCTGGGTCCAGCCAGTGGTTGCTAAAGGGAGGTAATTTCATAGGCAGTTTCTGGCATTTGCTGAATAAATGATGACAGATGATGGACTGTGGTATAGATGAATGACTGTTGGTGAGTGAACTATTACTATTAGATTACCTACAGTGTGATGACAGTCTTAGCACATCACTAACAATGTCTATCTATATCTCTGGCTCATCTATAATTGACAGCTCTGATCTGATCGTTTATAAAATATGACACATTGCTGTTTTGTGTAGCTTCTTAATTATATGAATACACACGCGTGTGTGTGCGTACGTGCGTGAGAGAGAGAAAATGCATATTGACAAAATGAAATGACAAATAAAATGTCTAGTTGTATCATCTAGGTGTTTCATCAGGGTGTTTCTTCCTTCAGTAACAGTTTCCTTTTCAAGTCATATAATATTTGGATAATCTCTATGAGTGTATATGTGTGTGCAGCTGTTAGTCTGTGCTGGCCTAACATTCAGTCTGTCTATGTGTCTCAGGTTTAGTCTGGCTGACATTTATAGGGTGGCGCCCCTGTTGTATATCAGTTAACTAACTCACAAGGTTTCTCAGCTAGATTTATATTGTTACATATATATTTAGACTGAGTAGAGCTGAAGTCGCTGGGAGGACATACTACCGGTCGTGATTATATTACGCGCGTGTGTGCGTGCGCGCTCACACACACACAACACTTAACAACGCACTACAGGCTGTGGAACACAGCAACCAGTTAATTATCACACTCAGACACATTTATATATTCCTAGGCGAGAGATGTTTATTATGTATGACCAGCAACCATCCGGGGCCAATCAACATGCAGGTCACACCCTCAGCCAATCAGCACTCACACAACAGCAATGACCAATCAGCATGAAGATCACAACAAGTGATCCATCAAGTGGAGTGCCACTGGGTTATAATGAAAGGATTACGGTGACATATAAAGGATTGTCCTGCCAACAAGCGATATTCTGATAGAGACGTAAGTTCGTGAAGAAAATGTTTTCTGTGACATATCTGACATGTTTTCTAACACCCATGATTTGGGTCTCTAACATTTCTGAATTACTTCTGTGACCAACTTCATTTGCCTCTGTGTCACAACTTCGTAATGTACCCCCAGTGTTACCCATATGAATTGCCTACCACATTTGTCTGTGACATGTGATATCTGATCCTTGTGTCTGTGACATATATATCCACGGTGCGTTTAACATGTATGGCCACTGTGTCTGATAACATATGTGATCGCTGTTGTTTATGATACATTAGCCTGTGATTTATCTGATATGGTGACTGTGGCATAATTAATAAATGTGTTTGTGACATATTTCACCACTACATGTGTAAGATGTACGAGCATCATATCCATGACCATTATGTGATGATTGATTGATGTTTTACGGCCACTTTTGTGCACATGGTAGGCTAATGAGGCGAAGTCAAAGACGAAACAACCTTCAGATATGCCGACGCCGAGATTCGAACACGGGTGCTAGTGATCTCTGGTCCAACACGCTACCACTAGACCACGGAGGCGCCCCGATGACCATTATGTATACAACAGATCTTAATACTGTGTCAATATATGTTACAAATTTGACCACTACATCTGTGACATATCTTACCACTGCATCATTGACATGTCTGAGCAATGTATCTGTGGCACACTTTATAATGTGACGACTGTGTCAATAGCATACTTGATCAAAGTGATACATCTAACCATGGCGTGAATACCGTAACGAATCTAACCAGCAGTTGTGACACATCTGTCCGTTGTATCTGACACACTTCTGGCTATATGTGACAATGACAATCCCTCATCACTGAGATCATCGCAAACGTTGACCATTGTGCGTTAAATGATCTCAATCACCAGCGCGGACAAAGAGCCCCCCCCCCCCACCTGTCCCTCACAACCACCACCCATAGGATCGCCACACAAAAATGCCTACCATTCAAACGGCAAGAGGAAAAAAAGCTTCAGCGCTTAACACTGACCAATCATAGCAGCCCACTGGAACGGCCTTGAACTCTAAATGTAAACACGTGCTTCCCATAACAAGCACATCATCAGAGCAAACAAGTGGGTCCGTTTTAGTCTGCAAAATCACACAAACAGGGCTACATTGCCGATTATCTGGAAAACGATCCTGACATATTCCTACGATCCTGGCTCAGCGTTCAAGAATGAACTAGAAACCTGAAGGTCGTTGGTCTGAACTGATCAGTGGGTTGCTGGTGTTTCACGTACTTCCCGATCGCCCAAGTCATGACTGAGTTCGTTGTTGGACAAGATGGATCATTATGGATTAGTATGGATTATGTTGTTGGCAGATGGATAGCACCAGGCCATATCATAACAGTTCGCCAGTATACAAAACAGATAGGTTCATCATAAAAAAACAAAAGAAAAACGTCCAGCAGTGTTAGATTTGGCTTATTAACGTCCTTCAGATATACTTTATAATATATCTCACACGTGATTCCTATCACCTGAACTGAACATATTATCAGCATACTACCAACTTGATTTGTGGAATCCATTAAACTCGGTATATGGAAAGATAACAACGACGATTGGTGTTTTACTGCCACTTTTGTGCACATGGTTGGCTAAATGGGCCGAGCGACATCCGAACGTAATGAAGTGAAGTCAAAGATGAAACACCCTTCAGATATGCCCACGCCGAGATTCGAACTCAGGTTGTAGTCCAACGCGCTACCAACTAGTCCACGGAAGCGCCCCGAGGATAAGGGAAAGAAAGTAACAGGTGAAAACTTAATGATATATTTCTTTACTTTCTAATTACTTTTGCTGATACTTAATCCTCATTAGATTCTCCTCGTTACTTTCCTGGATTGACTCAACTTTGGCCAGTACAACGCTGGATGGCTTGTATACTGTAGCATATTACATGATTAGTTATGAATCTGGATCACAAACGATTGGCAAGACCTCGATCATACCGGATGAAGGCGGCGTCGGGGGGGGGGGGGTTGCACGCAATGCCAGCATAAACCATTCACGATTCTAAAGAGGGCCCGATCAACGAATTATGAATAAATTACTACGCGACGGATGCCACTGGACAGTGGCGCCACCACACCAGGCGCCCCCCCCCCACACGGTGGATATTTTGTCCGGGTTTTCGATGATCGGATTGATGGAGTCGGCTAACCTCGTTAGCTCTTGGCTAATTTGGCTAATCACGACTGCCCTGGGATCATATCAATTAATAATTAATTGGAATTTGCCCCAAGGGGCTTTCCCCGATAGATACCACGGGTGCGCTTTAACTAAGAGTGGGCATAATGCAATCAAACACCGCCGCTCCGGATTACCTGCAGGAATAATCTATAAAACAGTGATTAGCTTAATCCGATTATCTTCATTGTATAGCCGAGATCCCGATGAGAACTGATTGGTTTACAGCTGATAATCTAACGGACAGAGACGGCCCGATACTGGCGCACCGCAGATCCAGTAGCTCGCATTAAAGCTGACCAATGAAATGGTTGGCCGACGAATTTGTTAACACGAATCGCTCGGGTAGCTGTGCCTGACGTACGAGAAGAAACGCTACACACACGTCAGTTCATTCCCTCGATGCTGCAGCGACCCATAGCATCCTCCGTGCCGCCGTTACGAACAAGCCAATATGCCCCTAGTAATGTTCTGAGTTACAGCCATAGCCCTTCTTCTGTTCGGAACTGTAGACCAGCAACTGTAATTATAGCAGTGCACACAAACAAACATACACTTACACGGGCCTCTAATGCTGACCAAACTATCAAGGCTGTTTTGTGCGGTTATGCAGTTAACTTAATATACTACAAGCCATTTCAGGAATATAATACACATACACAGTTATCTTAGTATTTAATTAATCTAGTTGTTTTCTTCCTCCAGGAAAATGACAGTTTTAGATTCCAGTTGAAACCTGTATTTCAAAAAAAAAGAAGCGCAAAGAAAAACCAACAAAACAAATGAACCTGTCCGCAAAAATGATCACGTGGGCAAACTAGACTTTTTGAGTAACATTCTTCGTCTAGAAGTCACGAACAGAATGGTTTATAGTATTGTACTGCAAAACTCCAGATCATGTGTTCAAAGCTGTGCCCGTGGGATTTGATTTTAACTGAGGGGTTGACCCTCGGCCGTACATGTTCCAGGTATGAACATCGCCAAGATTACAGATACCATTCACTCACTCACTCCAGAAATGACAAAAAAACTTCTTAACATTATTTCTTAGCAATGATGATTGATGCTTTACGGGCACTTTTGTGCACACGGTAAGCTAAATGGGCCGAGCGACCTCCAAAGGTAATGAAGCGAAATATGCCCACGCCGAAATTCGAACTCGGGTGGTAGTGATACGTGATCCAACGCGCTTCCAGTTAGACCACGAATGCGTCCTCATCGAACCATAAGAAACCCTCATCCGAGATGAGAATGGCTTCTGATAGCAGCTCGGCTAACCAGATGACAAAAACCCAACAACGAGCTCTCATACCAACAGAGCTCAGGTAAGGTTAAAAACGGACAAAGGTTATCGGCGATGACAAAACGTAAACCGTTCCCTGGGAGGGGGTTGTTAACCAACCCAAGGAAAACACACATCGCCGGGTCGACAAAACTTCCTCCCTCACATACGAGACGAGACGTCGGTGGACGGCTGCTGAAAAACGCGAGCAAATGTGAAATGTGTTTGTGCAGCTTTAATTCGAGTATTACACAAACAGAGACAAATCTGGTTTAACAAGATCCTGCGAGGAGATAAAACGACCTTACACGGAGAGCATACTATTGACGTCTATGATGACGGCGCCCATCGTGACTTCACGCTATAGATGCCTCTTTCTCCTTTAGATGTCTTGATGTCGTGTACACACATTGTTGGCTAACTCGTGAACGCCGCATTGGCTTATTGATTAGCTTATTGCTAAACAACATATGATGGTCTCTTTCTTATCGCAATCACCACACACACACACAGAGAGAGAGGGAGAGAGAGAGAGAGAGAAACAACTCTTACCGCACCTAAAGAAATTCACGTTTTTATAGCACCTAATTCACCACAGTTCTCGAAGGACATCGCATTTGTTATTGTACATATGTGCCCCTACAGCATAAAAAGAAATGTGAGTGATTTTATCGATTAACTTTTAAAAAACCATGGTAAGCAGGAATGTTACCTATAAGAACCATCAGTATATGCAACTCTCGTAAATTTATATATATATATATATATATATATATATATATAATGTTTAAATCTGACAATGAAATATTGAATAAATCATAATTATTGATTGACAGACTGACTGATCCCACAAAAACTCAGTAAAGAATACGTAAGTCACTACCAACACAATAGTTACTCATTAGAAATATGACTCATCACCAAAATAACTCATCACCAATACAAGACAAACCATCACCAACAGAAGCCACCACTACCAACACAACTTACTACAGTAAAAATTGGTCATAAATAACTCGAAGTAGTAGTAGTAGCTTAACTCGAAGTGGTTAGCTGGTCCGGCCAAACGTCCATTCACTTCCATCGTCAAGAAACTGGCATATAACGAAATGAATACAACGAAAACTTGCTTCATTCCAGGTGATTGTTCGTTCCCAGCAGCATTAAATCAATATAAATCGCGCTGGTTATAACGAAATACGATGTTTGAAATGTCAGCCAGTCCAACGACCCCTCTGATCATTGCAATCGTAAATGCAGCAGCCAGTATAAAAATTACCATCAAATTTAATTGCATTGTTTTGACGACAGAAACATGCATTTTTATTGTTACATTAGGGTTCGATCAGATATTGACACCTGTCACTTGAAAGGGTATCGTGGCGTGTGATAAACTACGAACTTTGGATTGGCTTGCTAACCTGTTTAAATAGATTTTCACCAATTATCGCTCATGTGTCGGGTAACTAATACCTGATACATGCATGGCACCTAGATTTGAAAACTGGGATTATTCGAAGTACCATTATTACGAAATGAATTACCATTCCCCTTGAATTTCGTTACAGCCAACTTTTACTGTTGATATACAAGTCATCACTAACACAACTGATCCCAACACATTACTGATCAGTAACAAAACTGATCACCACCAACACAACTCGGTACCAACCCAGCTCATCAACAATCCAGCCCATTGCCAACCCAGTTCATCACCGCCAACACAATTCATCACCAAACGCAACTCGTCATCAGTTATCAGACAGCTATCTAATCTAACAAGATCAAGAAGATAGCTAGAGATAATCGGCTGATCTAATCAGAGCTTTATCTAATATCATCTAGAGATTAGAGCTTCAGGGAGAGATGGGGTAGACTGTCTCTTGGCTCTGTCTGTTATTGGATTACTGATATCCAGGTAATCTCCGAGTCTGTGTAAGATCTGGTGATTACTGATAGTCATCAGAGAACATGTGTTACGTGATAACTAACAACATCACACACACACATACATACAGAGAGAGACTTTTCTAGAGCAAACTTGTTCTGAAATATACACCAGACTCTGCATACAACACACACACACAGTTTATATATATATATATGTGTGTGTGTGTTCCTGTTTTGTCAAATGCAACTAGAGAAGCTGTCAATCATGTTCTAATTGTGTGGGTGGGTGGTGGTGGTGAGTGGTGAGTGAGTGAGTGAGTGAGTGAGTGAGTGAGTGAGTGAGTGAGTGAGTGAGTGAGTGAGTGAGTGAGTGAGTGAGTGCCCTGTTTAAGCTCGGTACTGGTCTCGCACGAGAAATGAAATTAATCATCCTACGGCGAGAATCGGATGGCTCGGAGGTTTGATCTATACGATAGTTCATTATACTGTATGTTCTATTAACGGTACTTTCACTGTAATACATTTTTCCGTAAATTGCACCATTCAATTTTAAGCCTACTCTTTAAGCAGCCATTAAACCAACTCATAGCACCATTGAATAATGCTTATAGGGGAAAAACGCCATTTAATGTTGCCTCATTTTAGCTATACCACCGATAAGGGACACAAGGACATATAGTGGGCCAAGTCTGACCCAATCTTTAAGCCTTCATATTCATCCCTCATCAGCATCTACATTCTAGCTGACATGTGCCGCGCTCGAACACCAACAATGGAGAAGCAGTCGACTTTAACTATGTAAGACTAGACAGCATTGTGCACCCGATAATTGGAATCACAATTCCTCATTGTCCGTCTCACGGCCTTCGCTTCGATCTAATAATAATAATAATAATGTTTTTTTTTCTACTTCAAATGAGGGAGACACATATATCGTCTGTAATACACTGCCTCACCATGGGACTAAATCTAGATACATTCAGAATTTTCAATAGGTGAGAAAGCCTGCTATATAGTGACGCATCCAGGATTTGAACCTACAACCCCCCCACACACACACACACACCATGCCGTTGTATAAGAAGTCCTACACTCTAAGCCACTGAGGTAGCTATATTTGAAGAGATAGTATTATGTTTTAGCAGGAGAGGTCACTAATTCTCACCCAGTTCCATGATGAACTGTTCAGATCCTACGCTCACGATTTCTGATTCTCTACTCCAGCTCCTTTTCATCTACCGCTAAACACACACACACACACACCGCTAAACACACACACACACACCGCTAAACACACACACACGTACAGGGAGAGGAAAAATGAAGGGCTGGCCTATCTCTAACAGACTAAAAGCAATATATATTATACAAATAACAATACCAATAACAACATCATTAAATGTTCCTATACTAAATATATCAGTACACTACATATGTGAGCCATCAGTCATTCCACACACACACACACACACACACACACTTAGCAACAGAGAGTCTTTCATCTTGATGTCGGAAGCCATACTTTCCTCATAGCCCATATCAGTGATGCAAATTACCAAGACATAGACCCTGGACTGATCTGTCAAGTCAATAACCCGATATAGAACAGCATTACTAAGGCTAATTCCTAAAGGTTGGCTCTCTCTCTCTCTCTATATATATATATATATATATATATATATATATAATATTGCTATACATAAATGTATACAATTAATTTTTAACTATTACTATTTAACTATTACAAATGGTATTTGGTCTGTGAGTAAATATTTCTAAATACTGAATGCATTGTTAAATTGTTTAATTTAAAATAGTCTATAATAAGTATTATTAAATGATATTTCCTGTTAGTGTCAATGCTGTTCATGACACACACACACTATTATTATTATTATACCAGTTCAAATATCCGGACATCGACGAAAATGTTCGAGCATTGGCAGAAAAATTAACTATTCATCTAGATGGCGTAGTTTTCTGTGTCGGTGCCCATTCGCCCACTCCCAACACACACAAACACAGCAACACAAATAACCATAATGACCAATCAGGTAGTCAGTTCCGTTTCGGCCGCCTAACCACTGACCACTCATACGAATAAGCCGCCGTCCACGACCGCATAGCGGCGCCCCAATATTGAATTATGGCCGCCAGGATTAGAACCCGTATCTGCGGGGATCAATAGAAACCCCCCCACCACCACCACCACGTACAGCGTCATCCAATCGCGCCGATGTCGTCGCCGTCACGTGATCACGCGGTAACGACATCAAAACGGCTACTTCCAGCGCCGACCCGACATCAGCCCGTCCGTCACACGAACAACAACAGACGACCATCCGCATTCTAACCACAGCTGGTCGGTCAATGGTAAAATACGCACTGGACTGGAATACCGCAATCTGTTCGCTATACGTGATTGCATTATTACGGCGAGACTAGACGGCCACCGAGCAGACCTCCCCCCCCCCTGGAACCCTGGAGAGCTGACATTTCGTCCCGACTGTGGCCACCTCGGTGTGTATTATTATTTTCGACAGCTACCTGTGAACAATATCGACGGATGGGAGAGGCTAACGGAGACATAAATGGACCAGTTATCGGTGGCTTGACAAAGACCCCTCGTGTTTTGGATAACAACCATTAGTCGCATGTTAAACAGCACTCGTCGCCGACCACAATTTCCTCATCAACATTTATGATAAAAATCGGTTATAGACCAAAACAGGGGGCTAATTCCCTCCCAAATCACGTACTAAGGACTTCTTTATGTTTAACCCTAACTACTAGTCGGGTAACTGGCCATTCCGAATGGCATAGTACTTAGAGCAATGCGCTGCCAACTTCCAGGTTGCCAGTTCGAATCCGAATCGAGCTTGTGTTTGCAAGGCCCGTCCCTTCGGACATGTCTTCCAACTTGTTACCAGAGCCGACATACTAAACAACTTACCCGAACTCAACCTGTCAGGTAACAAACTGCCCCATACCCAAAATTAGAATTTTTAAATCCTGTGGGTACCCTGTACAAACATAAAATAACAGAATAGAAATTTAATCCCTGTATATTAAATAACAGGTAAAAAACATCAATTATAATTGTGTTTATTCATTCATTTTCCGCCGTGTTATTTTCTCGGGCAAAAATCGTTCACAAGAGCAGTTAAGTTTGTGTTATTCTGCGTTTCAACGCAGTACCATTTTACAACATCGAGCAAGTCTCGTTTCTAAACATCCATTATGATATCCAACATCCCAGAAATCACATATCAAAATACATCATCACAGCCCAATGTGTGTATGTGTGTGTGTGTGTGTGTGTGTGTGTGTGTTATTTATATCAGCTGTCAGTGTGTATATATACACTCGGAGTATCAGTAAACAGCTGACTGACATATGATTAAGTCCGCCACATGTCACACTCTATCCTCTGAAGTTAATGATTAATAACTGATAATATATATATATATATATATATATATATATATATAACTTTAAGCTATTTATATCTCAGCAGCCACCTGACCGTCAGGAATCATTTAATGAAAGTCAGATTGACGATTGACAGTTTATTTACTTGTAATACAAAAGGAAAATTAATGCAATATGATTTACACGCACGCACGCACACAAACACACACACATATATATATATATATATATAGCTTTGAAATTTAGCACTGTTGCTCTAAGAACTTCACATTTATTATTATTATTTTGAGAATTATTATTATCAATTTTTGGACAGTTAATTTACATACACCAGATAGGACTCAAATGAACAGCGTCCCACTATGGACCTGAACAATCCAGCACCAACATAAATTATTCAAGGAAGATAGTGTTTCCTAATCCTAAAACGCATTCGCCATCTGGCGAGAGCCAGAAAAACAACAGTTGTGGGGCAGAAAACCACTAGCAGAGAGCGCCAGGCTGATCCTATAAACTGGTGAAACCACATGTCACTGATGAATGGTACTCATAACAATCAAAATATTCATTGAAAGCGATGTCTTTCTCTCTCTCAAACAAAAAGAGTGATTACAGAGATATTAGTCTTACGCCACAGGTATACGATTCAAACATAAATGTTTATCTAAAAAAAATAGAACACAGATTGTTTGCTTAGAAATCGCACCCCAAACTTGTGTTTCCAAAAGACGGTGGAGAAACTCGACTTTTCTATACTTTCAAGTTACTGTAGGGGGCCAGTATGAGAGACATATCTGTAATTGATAGAACTTCAGTAAGACTTGCGCCGTTTTAAAATAATACATTAAAACACAACCAACACAATGAAGTAATGACGGTCTAAAACTCTAAATCATGTTTATCATACAATCTCTGCCACGAATGTTAAAGAACACCAATTTACAAATGTTTGGGTGTCCAGGTACGTATTATAATGGAGAATGCTGAAAATAGTACTTATTATTATGAAATATGTATCGACTTATTGTAGTCTATTTTAGGTAACAACAACCACAAATGCAAAATCAACAACAACAACAACGCGCAAACACACACACATACACGCACATTTTTATTTTACAAACTACGTTTAGCCAAAATAAAAATTTGAATCCACGTAATCCACCGCTTCCCGAGTTTCAAACAATAATCCCGTTTCAACGAATTACAACATAATCAGCGATTTATCTGTTCGCTTCATATCTATATTAGATGCCAGAACTACATGTGCTAAGGGCCAGTTTAATTCTATCCGGTGGTTTATATCAGTGCTCCAGTTGAGCAGAATTATGGATAATACCCCTCCCTTCCCTAACCATAATAAGGTCGAATCTTCTACCCCACAACTACACGAACAATACTCGGATATAACTCTCTGTTCCACGAGCCAGGTCCCGCAAAATGACATCATCCACAATAATCCACTGCCTTGGAACCATGTCCTCGCTTACGGCCAAGTCAACGGCAAGTTAGCGATTCGCCCATCACTCTAACTTCTCAGCCATCACTAGCAGCAGCAGCATCAGTTCCCCTCCCCCATATACACATCTACTATGGCGTCCAATGGCCCAGTAAATGTTTACGTGCTCCAAGAGTTAAGTGTTCTCTGACAGACAAATCTCGAACTATACAACAGCTTAGGGACCAGATGACTCGTTGGGACGTCCTGACAAGTCAGGTCGAGCTGACCAGCCGGAAAGAACGGTCACGTGATTCTTTCGAGCATTCTTAGTGGCTAGAGTGATTTGGCCACTGAAAAACGACCGGCACACTATATATGGTTGCCAAAAAATTTAGTCCGAAAAGAACAATACAATTATTGTCCTTAAATATTTACGTCACTACTATTTTTAGTGCTGCATTACTCCACATGAAAGTAATGTTTATTAATTACGAATAGTTTATAGCAAAATAAGCATCTTCATACCAGACATCATTGATACAATGGTAAATTCGGTTTGGAAGTTTATCATCTCTCTCTCTCTCTCTTGGCTTGGGGGGTGGGGGGGTGGTTGGACTATTACTCCAATATATCAGAGATAATGTTCGAGTGAGTGAGTGAGTGAGTGAGTGAGTGAGTGAGTGAGTGAGTGAGTGACTTTGTAGCCTGGTGCAAATGAGGACGATTTACTAGGAAAACATCCCACAAACGGAGGAATGAGTCAGATTTGAAACCGAGACGGGAGATTTACTCTAGCCGCTGTACCGTCATCCCACGCACAATGAATATATAGCTGCGATGGTGAAACTTTCATCCATCAACTAAATGGCATTTCCATCCAACAAACGCCAATAATTTCTAAACAACGATAAACAAACCATTGGGCAAGACTGTATCTGTATTTTAAACAATTTCACACACATCATAAACTACCATTTCAATTATATCAACTAAGTTATACCAACTATATCATTCCGACCTCATCACGGGAGAGAAATAATTTGAGGAAGCCACCCTAAACCAGGTCATTTCTCAAGTGTGTCGTGTGTCTGATTGATTTCTCACATTACCCTAATTGGCCAAGCCCCTGTATGATATCTGACACTATTTGTCTTCTTTCACCATCCGCCTATACACATTTGCAGTACCACCTTCCGCACGTCATCATTCATTCACCAACTCAGCTGCCACGGGAGTATTCGAAATGCAGTCTGGGGAACTGAAAACCTTTCCAATGGCACGATATGGCCATTCCCGTATGATGCTGCCAGATACTCTATAGCAGACGTATTTGAGCCTATAATATTTGCCTTTTAACTGTCATCTCTGTTAGTTGTTCTATCACATTTCCCACATTCCAGTAGATTTATTTTCAAGACCCGTTAAAACATTTTTTAATATAAATTGTGCTCACAGCATGGATACCATATGGAATTATTTCATAATTTGGTTTTGTGTAGGTGTGTGTTTTTCGTGTTTATATTTCTCTCACGGGCTTTATCTAATAAGAAACACCTGTCTGTTGTAAAATGAAGTTTATGTTTGTGTAGAGTTTCTCTACACGTGTATTTCTAGTACATTTCATTCAGTTGTGTCTATGTTTTACCATGGCGGCTTCCATCGATCTAAGTGCAGTTAGGCTGTTACTGGCCATGTTAGACTGGTACATGCCTGTATCTTATATGAAAAATTTACATGTGCTGTTTTGGTGAATGAACAAATTGTAATAAAATTCATATTATAGTTTGGTTTTTAACATCAAGCATGTAGCACACATGTAAAATGAGAGCATATCTGTGTTATCACTCGTATTATTAAATGTGCCATATTGTTAAATTATAACCTCTAGTTGTTAATTGGATTTTATTTTAAAATGAATAGCATTATCTAATTTCTCATGATAAAGCTTGTTATTTTAAAAATGATTATACACTCTGTATGTGCTATGCACCTGAACAACAACCAGGCTGAAAATAAATAATTCTCCTCTCTCATTAACAGGAGTTTTATATCAAGGCTGCCACCCCTCCCTGACCCCCCCCTCATCCCATTAGTGATGAGTGACAGTGGATATGGATGGCACTGGATATTATGGCACAGTGAGTAATTGGCATTAGGCACAGGCCATAGCACACAATTCTACTAGGTATTATTTACCTGTGTTAACAATACTGGATATAATGGCATGGCACGCAGTGGCATCACACATAATGGATTTAGGCACAAGGCCATTAGACGTGTGACAGTCAACATAATGACAACATGCCAATTGGCCACCAGATGTAACGCCATTAAAAACAATGGCACCGAATGGGCATAATGGCAATGGGTAAAACGGCAATCAGTATATAAATGGGGAGTAGACAACAACGTCGGTAGACAACAACATCGGTAGACAACAACATCAACAACCACAACAACTGTGCCACATGGCCAAACATCACAAGGGTTCAGCTTTATATGGTAACTTTAGGTCCTGCCCTTCTTAATCTATGAAGCACCTGGCACAATAAAAAAATTAAAGCTGTTAAGAGTTGTTAAACACTTACCTGGAGATCCAAGAGGTCGACACCCACCTCTACCTTCAAGTGTTTGGCCTACATCTTTCGGCCCCTATTGTTATTATTTATTAAATAGTATTTGCTTTCTGCAATAATGTTTCAGTCAGTTAGCACTCATTTCCTATTTGTTGAACGTCTTATTTAGAAATTGCATCATGTCACAAAAATTTCATTATTATTTGTATTATTATTATTATTATTATTATTAATACATGTCCTGCTCCACTCAGCTGTAGATAAATATCTGGCAAAACTAAATGGCAATATGTGTGAATAAAGAGTACTAGGCCAAAGGAGTGTAATATCCCATAATGTTATGGGAACTTAAGTAGTTCGTGAATGGCAGCACGATAATTGATTTTAATAATAAAATTAATAATAATATTAATAATAATGACATCGTAGATGTAATAAAACACCCAAACAGTCTAACCGAGAACCATTCATAACTACTGTGCCGTGATACCCCAAATATGAGCTATCTAGAACCCAATTAGAACCTTAAATCATCAATTATTATTTAACGGGAGAAAGCAGCCTTCAAGATGAATAGGTGAGTTTTTAGAACAGACTAGCATCGGCCAACGATTGTAACGGCACTCTCTTTATAGCTGGTATGGGCACCACTGTACAGCAATGGACTGTTCTATCAAAGCTCTTAGATCGCCTGTAGTGGTCACTATACGATGACGTAGTACAAATAAACCAATAAATTAATAAAACTCCGCTGGCTACCTACAATGATGATTGTGCACATAGCAGGCTAAATGGGCCAGCGACCTCCAACGGTAATGAAGCGAAGTCAAAAACGAAACACCCTTCAGATATGCCTACGCCGAGGTTCAAACTCAGGTGGTGGTGATCTCTGGTCCAATGCGCTACCAACTAGCCCACGGAAGCGCCCTGGCTGGCTAACTACGAATAAACTTCACAATGGTTTTGTGATACACAGCTGAGTTCTTCAGTGGAAATCCGATGGCATACCTGCTACTTGGTTCAGCTTTGCTGCAGCCAGATCGTACAGATTACTCGACAATTATCACACCCCTATAAATGACGGTTACAAATACTATACCCCCACGGGGAGTTGAGTCATATCCCATACTGTACAAGTCTTTGAATGAAGGAAAAGATGCCAAATGAACAAGATCCTGACCTGAAAACAATACTGGAATAACACAAAAAGGGACACAATTAATCACCATTTAAATGACTGATATATATATATATATATATATATATATATATATATATATCTCGTATCTCGTGGTCTGTATTTGACAAGTCATAAGTCGAACTGACTTGAGTCACACCCTGAGGGACATACGGCTGACGGGCGACTGACTACCTAGGAAAACATATCCCAGAAACACAGGCTTGAGCTGGATTCGAACTCACGACCTGGATGTTTGCAGTGCAATGCTCTAACTACTGCTGCATTGGAACGCCCTTGACACGTCATAACATCATCGAGTCCATACACATTACTAAACTTGCCGGCCACATGTGTCATTAGTCCAAATGAGCACCATACTAGAATATATTATTGGAACAAAGATTACGAGACTTTTGTAAACAAGTAACAATTCAATTAGGTAATGACCAAGTTGATAATAAATATAATCGTGTTCTTGCTCATCTACAGAGCGGACTCTTTTCTTTTATGATTTGATTGAAATAGCCATTGTGATATTTATACCTGAAAGTTTTGAAGTTGAGGTGCCAAATACATTATAGATATATATATCATATGACATATCATAGTGATACACAGACTTGCCGATGCTGTCTCTCTACAGCATATTGACAGTATTACTACAGGCTGAGATTTGCTACATCATGTTTACTGTTGAAGGCTGTCTGTAGAGACAACCCCGAAGACGTCTTTTGCTCTAAACACTGGTAGTCTCCAGAAACGGGATCCGATTTTTATAAAAGATGCTTGAAAGAAAACTACACAGCGCGCTGTGGGTGCTATTTTTAGTCGGGAGGGCTTCTCAAAACACGTAGTCATAGTGACAGGTTTCACGGGGTCTGTATTTTGACTCTGCCAGTTTAACAAAGATGTAGATTCATTAATTTTTCTATACGCTTAGATTCATCGGGTGAGGCGCGTCACACGTAGGACAGCTGCTGATGAATTAGGGACTGCTGCTGCCACCTGGAGGCAATTTGCCACCGGTCTGGAACACGGTAATGTGCAGGGCTGACCGGTGCTGGCATTTCTCAGAAAGCTTATCTCACACAGGAGTACAAAGCGCTGTCCGAAACCTTTTAGGCACCATACCATCCCCTCACCTCACCTCATTCTCCACCATTTATGACTGCCAGAGATTCATCAACACCTGACTGTACTGAGAAACACGGAGGCGAAAGGAATTTCGCTAAACTGAGCCCAGGCGAGCTACTTTACCTCCTGAGATCAAGTTTCGCTGTCGTCGTCGGGCACTGAGGAGATGGAGTGAGTTAGGAGCCCGGCACCCATCATTCATCGTAGTCATCTTCAATAGATGGGCACTCGATCTCATTCAGTACTAGCACCATAGTAGTTTAAAGTCGGGTAGTAAAGATTTCAGATTCTGCAAAGCATCGACCCACACCTCTCTATCAGGTATAACGTTACACAAGGCCTATGTTGTGTGACAAACGAGGGCCAACTTTTCTATAACAGTATAAAAATAGGTCACTACATGTATATAAATATTGTAAAATAGTGAGTGAGTGGGTGAGTGAGTATGTGAGTGGAGTGAGTGAGTGAGTGAGTGAGTGAGTGAGTGAGTGAGTGAGTGAGTGAGTGAGTGAGTGATTACCACTTGTCGGGCTGTTGGATTGGCCTGTTTAACTTGGGCGCTGGTCATATCAAGAACATATGGGTAAGGAGTGACTACAGTAACACTAAGCATAAGAAAACATCCATACGCCATCAGTTCCAAATACTGAATTCATCTAAAACACATCTCTATGAGGAGGCCCATTAAATTATATATCCAAACCCACCCCCTCACTATGGTGGCCAGTCGTGTTAAAAACTGACTTTCAGGTTATTAATGTTAGAATTATAAAAAAAGCCTTTTGTTACAGCCTCCAAATGACTACTGATGAGACAGCATAAGGATGGCTACATACATACATACACACACACACACATATATATATATATATATATATATATATATATATATATATATATATAGACATATAATAAGACATATATGACACACACACACACACACACACACAATATATATATATATATATATATATATATATATGCATACATACATACATACATAAAAACATAACATACATGCATACATAAAAACATATATACATACACACGTACATACATAGAAACATACATACATACATACACACACATACATAAAAATATACATACATACATAAAACATACATACTCCCCCCAAAACAGCCCACTGTAATTAGAAGACCAAAACCTGCCACAGAAATAACATTAAGCAGCTTAACAAATGACACTCAACAGTCAATTAACATAATTAGAAATAGAGTGTCAAGGAACTTCTAACATCTGGTTGAGGATAGTGACTACTTAACAAAATGGAATTTTCTAATTTTAGAGATGATTTCATTCCCCAAAGAAACAACCATACCATCGGGGGGTCAGCCCTTTGTCAGAACTTTATAGAAGAATGACGACTATGTTGGCTAAAATAGTGAAGCACAATACAAGAGCTGACAGGTTCAAATCCACCGAGTCGCTGCTACTGGTTTAAATCTTGTTTCTATAATCATGGTGGTGGATTATTTAGAATTATCAATTTGTTACAAATCGTTCCAAGAAATTGTCCAGACAGCAACAAGCTGCTGATGGCACTGGATCAGTGAATTTAGTATCAAGAAGCAATCATTTTTTAATCGACCCCCATCACTGATACCGAGAATGGGATACATTCTACTGTTTTAACCGAACTCTAGAATAGAACCGAACTTCAATAGTGGCCATTATACAAAGGTAATCAATTAGGCTATAACTGTACGCCACTAATCCTTAATGAGTGGCCAAAATGCCTCAAACTGAACACGTACCGATCTCATCTCATGACTGACATCTGTATTAATGATGACAGGGATCAGATCAGCGATGGCTGTATCCGAGTCCACATTCCATTTACATCATTATTGGGAAACACTTCAATACGGATCGACCGTTTGCACAAAATGCATCAATCTATAATGATCATCAGATAACTTCGTCCATTCAACGATCCCATTCACGTTATAAAATTCCGGATAATGTGCCCAATCAATCTCTCGACCTTCGCAAATGCACTATCGAGTTCACAAACTGGTGGTGGGGGCGGGGGAATTGTGTGTATTAATTAGGTCCTTCAGGAGACGGCGTTGGCATGACGCGCAACAAAGTAGCAATAATTTCTCAACTACGCGAAGACGTACAGGTTCTTTGCGATCGGTAAACGAATGAATGAAATCATTTGCGATCCACAGCTCTATGGAAACCCGGGGTGAGCTATTGTGTCAAAATAGGGAGCCTCTTACACAGTCCGGTTGTTGTGCTCCCAAATGTCTGACCACTCAGATCTGTGACCACTCCGCTGATGCATACAAAGGAGTTCTTGGAAAATAGGAAATGTTTACTACTTCCGCCTGAACACCGCGCTAAATCCTTGGGCGTCTCCGTGGAATGACTGTCGGCGCTGTTGGCCTCCCAACATCTCGGTTCAAACACCCGGTCTACGCCTGAAGGGTGTTTCATCTTTCGCAGCACCCCATTACCGCTGGAGGCTGCTAGGTCCATTTAACCTACCGGAGAAGACAAAAGTGGCCGTAATATAGCCACATTTACATCTACACCAAACAGCCCTGAGTACCTCAATGGATGGTAGAGACATGAAAAAGAGTAGCCCATGACATCCAGACATATGCAAATAATCCTGCCATGATAGCCCTAGTCATCTGAGTGACATACTCTGAGTGAACTACCCCATCTCAGCAGGATTTTGAAAACTGCCTACATGAGGAGAGGCCTTCTTCATTTGAATTAATGTGACTTGACAGATAAATGGCTATTTTAGACTACAACACCTGAGTGCCAATCAGTTTTTCAGCCTTCAGCTTTAAGTCTACCTATTTGTTAATTGCCTACAGCTTTCTGATATTTGTGTAATATGTTTACAGCAACAACAAAAAACAACCATTAAGCAAAAATGTCACATTAATTTGTGACATGGTATTTGACTGCAATTTTCTGCTGGATATGGACTGAATTTTAACACTGTCATTTTCCGAAGGGTTGTCGAAGTTTGCCTCGGGGGGGGGGTTATTATATATATTTTTTGCTATTCTATCGAACATAGATATCTTGTCCATTAAGGGTGTGGGCCATCGTGAAACACAAAACCAATTAGAGAACACACACACATACACACACACACACACAGAGAGAGAGAGAGAGAGAGAGAGAGAGAGCCCTATTAACAAAAATAACAGATTGAGATCAACATCAACAAGCTGTGAGCTGTAAATAAACATCAGCGAATGTTATCTCTATTGGTTTGTACAGTTTTCAGCCACCCCCTCTATTTACACAAACAGCAAATAAATCACAACAGACAACATTATTATCTCACTCACTTCGCTGGCTAAAGGAGAATATCGATTGTAATATATACACATGACACTGGCCGTAAGTCTCTAGTTAGTATGGTGTGTGTGTATGTATATATATATATATATATATATATATGTGCGTGTGTGCGTGCGTGTGTGTGCGTGTGTGTGCGTGCGTGCGTTTGCGTGCTTGTGGTGAGGGAAATAATTATGAGAATGTATTATTATTATTATGTAATTAAACCGTGCTAATAATAATAGCTGATTAAATATTATAGTCGGTTGTGTTAATCTATGTTATCAATGTAATCATTAATCTGACAGCGTTATATTAATTATCTCTTTATTCTGTGGTACAGCTTTCATAACATTGCCATGCTCAATACTAATACTACGGCATACTACAATACTATATCCAATATTATTCAATACCATATAAAATCTCTATTACTCCGATCTAAGACATCAACGTGCTATCTCGTATCCAGGGCCACCATTAGAAGCGGACACGACACATGGCAGTACAGCCAATGGCAAGCCTCAGAAATATATGTATGTAATTGGATCAACTAAGTCACAGGCCCTGCTGCTAGGCTCCGCAGGCAGATAGGATACACCCCATCCCATGGCCGTCGTCCCAGTTCACTGTACCCAAAGAAGACCATGTTATATAACAGTATTTTGCCAAATACAACAGTCACGTTGTTGCTGAACATGACGTCGAATGGCATCGAACGCTGCGATGTATCAAACTCTGTCACGTCACCGCGCCTCGTAACTTACGCCGTCGCATCACCCGGACACGGATCAGACATCATCGTGTCGTGTCATAATGCATGTCATGCGCCATAACACATTATATTCTTTCGCATCATCTTTCATGTTACATAAAATCGTATCGCATCGTGACGTGTTAAATCACATCACTACACATCTTTGCCGCCGTTTTTGTCAGCCAATTGCCAATACGAAATCAAACACT
This sequence comes from Paralvinella palmiformis, assembly GCA_025642065.1. Lineage (NCBI taxonomy): Eukaryota > Metazoa > Annelida > Polychaeta > Terebellida > Alvinellidae > Paralvinella > Paralvinella palmiformis. The sequence goes on along the minus strand of JAODUP010000389.1, from coordinate 172,594 downwards.
ACCGAGAGATAAGCATCTGGCAGGGAACAAAAAATACGTTGCCATGGTTACCGTTTTTCCTACTTACACAGTTTGATCCCAGAGTTGAGGTTGTACCGGGAGACGAGAAAAGGGCAAAAAAAGGCCTCAACAGATGCAACAGTTTAGTTGTAAAAGGCACGAAGCTGCAACACTTCCGATTCAAGTGCCACCTGTCCATCTCGGAGGAGTACGCTAAACACCGCCATATATCATAATCCGCTATGTGACCTTCACTTTTAGTATTCCGGTACAAAAGTAAAAATGCCGACAATAAATCATCACTTCACATCAAATCACCGACTCAGCGACAGCCCATAAGCTGTTCTAGACGGCTTAGCCATTCCTTTAGCCAGTGTTTTGGTGGCACCTGACTAACAACGTTTAAGCGAATAAACAGCTGCGTTATTGTACATACGGCTGTCTTAACCCCTGTGTATGGGGGGGGGGGCTTCTATATAAATTCAAGGTTGTTTTCTTTCTTTTTTCCCTGAGTATCATCTAAATGGGCCAGTACAGTAAGGTTATATTAGTTATGTTGTAGTTAGGTTGTTATTATTTTAAATCCCTTTATCAGGCGCAAAGGGATAAGCCACAACTAAATTCTATTTCTTAGATGAAACACACACAAACACACACAGAGATGGGGGGGGGGGGAATTGTAACACAACCAGCCATCGAAATTATTCTATATAATACATATTAGATAGCGGCATGTTTTCATACATATTTGCCTTTTATCAAACCACCCGATGACACATTAACACCGGCCAAACAAACAAATTAATCTAATTAATAACGGCTAACGAAATAACTGTAGCCTCATTGGCCAGCGGAGAAAGTCACAAAAGGTGGACGAGATGAGGGAATCACTCAAAAAATGGCAAACGTTTTTGCCGAGTGCCATAGGTGCCCGCAGGCTGTCCAAATATTAGCCTGGCTTCCAACGTGTGACTCAATCAGATGACAGCTGGCTTCTAATCAGCAAGGCAGACGCATTAATTAATGGCATTAATATAAAACCGACGACGAACGGTAGATGGCACCATGTGTACCATAAGATAATCTGCGTATATTTTGGATAGTGATATTACTAAACGCACATTGAAGATAGTGCACACAAATTGTTTATTAATATAATATTATATTGCGAGGGGGGGAATACTTATTCCCGAAATTCTCCGGCACGGCTTTGTTGTCATTTTCGGTGGACGTACTCTTTTCAGGAGCTGACGAAAGCCAGAAATGTCTCCCTCCTAGACAACGACAAATAAACACATCCGCTGACAGAAATCTTCATACAATTTATCCGCTGACCCCTGATGCTCATCCGCCGACCTCTGGAAGATACACGGACCCCAAACCAAGAACACTCTGATCGGAGATAAATCGGACAGAACACACACACACACATAACCCATACATCACCAAACCTGCCCACACTACATCAACAACCCAGAACTCCGTGGTAAACATCAGCCGTGTACAAGAATGCTCTTGTCTGTACTGAATGCGGAATTATTGTCTCCGTTTAATTAACAATCTGCTGGATCTATTCAGGGTAAATCCTTTTCGTCTGCCATATGAACAATTGTTAGAATTCAATGGGTGTGCATGCATACCAGTTAGAGTATACGCATGGAAACGTCGCTTCAATTCACTTGCTATCTTTTGTAAAAAGTGAAATCTGCCATAGCAGATTACCTTTGTTGACTGGCCAACTGAAGTGATTCGTATTGAAGCATCTGAGACACTATATACTACATGCAACAAAGATCGATGATGACGGCCTGCATCGAGAGAAACCACCCTAGTACCATCTGTGTTTAATGGCCACCGAGCTGTGCTTTTTAAAAGACGGGCTCTGCTCCACCTGCTCCCTGAATCCATTACGATGACTTCGTAATGCGGAAGAAAATCCACAGGTGGACATATGCCGTAGTTCATACAAGACGTTACCGTAATCAAATACTATCCAATGGACGCCGAAAGCTTCTAAAACATTACCAATAAGATAGCGAAGTTCCAGACCCTTCAGAATTTCATTGCATCACAGAGATGCGCAAATCCATGCTTCTGACCTTCCGCGAGTAATAAAACCGGAGAAAACCTCCCACCGAACACCCAAACTTCTAACATCCATATAACACACACCGCCAAAATGCCCCCCCCCCCTTCCGGCACGTCCCCGAACCCTAATAGAAAAAGACGCTGGCAACGCGCCAAAATATGGCCGGCTCGTCACCAGGTGGCCAATACGGGCTACATGACCATTCCCTGGGGCTACATTGTTAAGCCTCGGTCTTGTAAAGATTAAGTACAAAGAGCAGAAGATATGAGAAAAAGACAACACTGGATCACTGTATAACAAACAGCTTCTGCCTTATATAACAACGGTACGTTGTATAACCAGAGAGAGCCCCGTCTGGGCCGAGGCCTCTGCTATTGATCACCGTTCTCGGCCTCTCGAGGCATCGTCTCCAACCGCCGCCATTACCAGCAGCACTACAGCAGCAGTAACAGCAGCAACAGCAGCAATAACAACAACAACAACAACAACAACGGTCTCGGCTGACGACTGCTCGGGGATAATCTGCGGACTAAATTAGCCGCTCGCGGTCTCCAGCCCCGACAACAACGAGTCCCACCGATGTTAGACATCCGGGTATCGGCTGTGACAATAAATGTGTCAAGGTCGTATGTCACGCGTCCGCCGCCGCCGCTGCTGGTCTCTTTCGAAACCCAGGGGCGGCCGGCCGGCCGGCCGACAGACGGCAGCACCGAACCGACGGACAGTATTGAGCAAATATAAGGAAACCGGAAGAGAGAGAGATACGTGCCGATATAGGGAGTAAGAGCGGGACGACATCAAGCGATAAATACGGTGATGTGAAGCGTGACTGTTGTGATATGAAGAATAACCAGGACGTCGCTGTTCAGATTACCTAAGCTGTGACATAAAGAATGGCCACTGTCATTGTTACAACCTCTAAACAGCACCGATAGGCCTACGGGATGAAAAATAAACAGATGGGTACGTGCGGAATAACTGTTTTGATGAGAAGACTAAACATGTCGGGACGAGAAGAACAAGTTTGCCGACAAGAAGCGTATCAATATTAGGACACGAAGCGTCGGTGTGCGCGGATGAAGAATAAATACTCCGACATGAGGAATAACCACGCCGACGGGAAGAATATATATATATATACATGAATCAAAACGGAATGGCAGAATTCTTAAAGTAAGAATATCCTCACTAGTCAAATAATAACATGGGAATGAATACATCGGAGGGCCATATGTGGGACGCCTCCATGGGCTAACTGGTTGCTGGCCACATATCTATAGCAACTGGGTTCAAACCCCGGCAAGACTATGTCAGAAGGGTGTTTCATCTTTCACTTCGCCTCATTACCTTTGGAGGCCGCTCGGCCCATTTAGCCTACTTTGTGCGCAAAAGCCATTTGATGACCTATACAGATATGCGTCTTCAAGGATACATTAAATAAAAGTCAATGAACATGGAGAGGCGCCGACGAAATGGAATGACAAAAACCGGCCCAAAAAAAGATCACAAATAATATTTACAATTAAAATCTTCCATAGCAACAAAACTATCCGTGGTGTTCTGTTTTTACGCCAGATCGTATTGATCACACCAATGTGACATATTACTTATGCTCTTGTTCTTCCCAATATTGGCCAACTGTGCTGGAAAATGTCAACAACATACCCTAGTACAACACTTCCAGGGGGAACTGAATGAAGTAATCACCAGCCATTGTATTTCTTTGTTTATTTATTTTGTTATCGGCAGCCGAGTAATACCAGCAAAATCACCATGACAACGGAATCGTTCCGCATCAGAAACAATCCGCACACTTAAAATATCTGAATCAATCATCTGCGGCCATAGCAGACTGCCTAACTCACTCCCTCTCTCTCATCACCAGGCTAAAACGCTAAAATGATCAATATGGATTCATCGGATTTCTCTCTAAATACGGCAATAACAACCAAAAAGCCGGAAACCAGAAAAGGCACAGCCTGTGACTGAGAGCAGGCACCCACGGCGGCATATTTTTAGCCAGCCCGAGCCCGGTGGCTCCATCTATCCGGTCCGAGCAGGGGAGCCTCATTATGATATTATCGCCCCGTCGGTTGATAGTAATATGACAGCTGATGGAGAGAGGCTGGCGACAGCCGGATACAAAGTTCAGGTGTGATACGACGTCTGCTCGAAAGGGCCGCTCTTAATATGGCTCCGTCAACAACCCTGATAACAACCAGTATTACAATATGAATTAATTATATCGGGAATTAATTAAGGCCATTGGCCGTTGTTTTGAGGTGATTTAATAAAACGCGGCCATTTTGGGCTACAGCGGCCTGATTTCTGTTTTGAATTAGCCGTCGGCGCATTAAATTGGGATACCTGCATCGGAATAGCCATTTATATGATTGTTGTTCTTGTTGTTGTTGTCCTGAACAGTAATAAAGATAAAAGAAACTCAGGTATACTCTCCGTGTGTTTACCTGCATATATACTCATCTATTTGTCTATCTGTTTACATACCGCTGCACACACACACACACACACACACACACACACAATATATATATATATATATATTATATATATATATATCCCCTCATATATATATATAAGCAAGCAATGCCTATATTTTACCCAGCCATGCGGCCATCCATGACATAATTGTCACGCAGTCAAGAATAAAACCACTCAGTCCCGACATAACATTTTTGGTCACCCGGAACAGCAACACCGCAACGATCTACCACCCAGTCCTAACCCAAACACTGGCCACGTCGTATCCAGCCACCCAGGCCCGACACAGATCGGCCACACAATCCTAGCCCAAACAGCAGCCACGTCGTATCCAGCCACCCAGCCCCGACACAGATCTACCACCCAGCCCTAACCCAAACACCGACCACGTCGTATATCCAGTCACCCAGCCCCGACATGTCACACACCCAGACCGACACACCGACACCGCACCTTATCTCCACTCCCAATGGTCAGATATAGCACAAATGAACTTAGCGAAG
>JAODUP010000389.1:0-165000 GCA_025642065.1 Paralvinella palmiformis | reverse complement strand
TACAGCTGAGGCTGTTTAATGCGGAAAGCCAGCGAGAGGATACCGGGGAGGGGTGAGGATGAAGTCCACCTGCCCATAACGTGGACACAGCTGGCTGGTCAGCCCACCTGCCTAAACACGGACATAATCTGGCCGCCCCTAGGTCACATTCTGCTGTTTTTGTTTCTCTCCCATCATTATAAACAAACCACTGATAACTGTTTACACTCTAATGGACATCTCCGGCCACATGGAACATTGCATGACAAGAAACAAACAGTTTGGAAAATAACAAAAAGTAAACCACTAATTATAGCTCACATTCATATCATGTCTGTTTGTGTGTGCGTGTGCGTGTGTGTGCGTGCGTGTATGTGTTTCAGTGTGTATGGCAGTTTATGTTTTATGGCTATATATGTACAATTTTAAATACCAAACGTCATACATCATTGACAAAACAGAAACATTACCACCAAAAGGACGTTAATCATCACTTTGTGTAGGTTCATCAATATGAATGCTAATTTATGTTGTTCGTGTTTATTTAACAGAATAGCAAAATTAAAAATATAGTTTGAGTAAGAGTGTATATAGTGAGTACACAGACACACACATGCACACAGAGGGAGAGAGTGTTATATATATATTTATATATATATATATATATATATATATGTATGTATGTATGTATATGTATATATATATATATATATATATATATATATATATATATATATAGAAACATTTACTGTGCATTTACAAATCTGACAGTTCATTATCTTATCATCGAAACAATGAAAATATTTTAAGCCCGTGTTACTAAGAGATGAAGGTCACTAAGCTGTCACAATATCAATAACATATAAACATGAGAATCTAGCATTATATGTATATATATATATATATATATATATATATATATATATATATATATATACAAGTTCATTGTGTCAAATCATCACCAGATGAGATGTACCATAAAAAAAGTCTCCAAACCAACTAGATATGTGTTACTAGAATATATCAAGCGGAGTCAATTAAAAATTCATGTACACTGTGTTATATATTTCACATATAATGTGAAATTATGTGACATAATTAAGTTTGTTAACACGCTCCATGATATACAATGTGATCTTGAACAAAGTCACTGTTGAGAAATGAATTGTTCGGACTCAACCAACATGCGGATGTTGCGTAGAAAAATCAATCCCCCGTTTCTGTTCAATCAATCTTCTACGAATGATAAGTGTCTGAAATCACCTGCCGGGGTTCATTTGAGCGATACACGTAATTAATGATACACCGGGTAGCTCCTTCATTGCAATTAGTATTGCATACAAGGTCGTATGCATTTAGTGAGGTCCATTGCATGTAAACTCTAATATGTGGAGAGAGGACTTCAAACTATCTTTGTCAAAGACCTTTATATATATATATATATATATATATATCGAAAGAGAGGGGGGAAAATATGCTAAATTTCAAATTAGCCGTTATGAATGAAGGCCTCTGACAAAGATAGTATATATATATATATATAGAGAGAGAGAGAGAGAGAGAGAGAGAGAGAGAGCTGAAAATTAACCAATGCTTCTGGCTGACTAACTCACTGATTCACTAACGCACACATTCTCCACTAAGTGCGACCAATTTATCAAGATCCTTATATAAATAATGATTAGAGAAAGGCATTGCCTTATCAGATAACCTAATCCTACCTATCATAAACTCCTTACACTGATAAGTAGCTGGCCTTATCATCTCTTATCTAGCTTTATAATGACCTGAACCAGATATCAGTAAACTTTGATATACACTTCTGAAAAAAATTATCATCACCAGCCAGTACTAATAATGGGTATTACTCTTACACGGATAACTGAACGTTATTAATGGAAACGTTTCCAATTGGGTATCAATAGGTATTTATATAACAAAGACACGTGACTCTTTCAAATACGCATTACTCCAATAAGCCGGCTTTACTTCTAAAAATGTGTATTACTACGATAAATAAACATTATTCCAAAACTAGACACACAACGATGTACAACTCTCCAAAACTCTCATTGGTAACAATAAAATCCTATAAAAGTCTATTAATACTGTACAGGTGTTTTTCCCCTTGCAATTAAAAGTGTCTATCAGTATTTATAATCATAGATGGCGAATGGGTCATAAAATGCTAATCTATAAATATATATTACTAGGTGTGTAACAATCACAGAACATTATAGATATAACTAATACACATACATGTTGGAAGCAACCCGTCAGACGTTCCTCAATAAATGTAAATCTTTCTTTCCAAAAAATGAACAAAAAGAATTCTCAACTGACAATAAGGTTAAGCACTATGTGTGTGCGTATACATATGATTATGCATGTGTGTACTTGTGTGCGCGCGCGCGTGTTAGAAGGTGGGGGGGTGATCATGTGTAGCAACTTTTTCAAGTAATGTGTGCCATGTATCATCAGTCACACGCGTATGTTTTCACACACATATACAGGGGGGAGATTTCGGGTTATGGGCGCAAGTAGGAAAAAGAACTTAGATCTGGGTCCAGTGTTTTAGCCAGCCATATATATATATATATATATATATATATATATATATCCATTTATTATACAATTCCACACCCCATCAACAGTTTGAGTTTGGATTTGCCACGCAAACGAAAAGTGGACACCCTACTTTGGATTTCTGGCTAAATGCCTGTCTGAGTCCCACCTACATATTGACTGACCGATAGCCCAGACATAATAACAAAGTATAGGTTTATGCCTGTATAGATTTGTGGAAGTATAGGTTTTATGGGTGTACAGATCTTAGTACTGAGTACTCCGAGCCACTGCCATCATACGTAAGCATCAACACACACACACAGACACACACATTTCAATGGCCCCCTCCACCATCCGTAACTATATGCCTTGGTCCAATCCATTTAACTATTCGGTGAAGAGTAATAATGTCACCTTAGTGGCTTGGTTCTGACAAACAGCTGATAACCACTCACTCACATAACATAAACAAGCCTCTCTATTTATAAAGAAGAAAAAAGCAGACGCTGTGAAAAAGCCCAAAGGCCAAGTGACAGCTGAGACAATGGCACATCCATCTCCTTAACGCGCACAGGCTCTGGGTCTGGATGAAGCGGGAAACCTTCAAATGTTACTCGGTACAGCCACAGACTGGCAGTCTAAGTTTTATACATACACGTGTGCGCGCGCGTGTGTGTGTGTGGTGCAAAGTGTTATGTCAAAGTGTATTAATGTGGGTGGGTGGGAGGGGGGCAATCCCCATGTATAAGAGAGTAAGTAAATGAGTTTCCTGACTGATTTTCTTTCGTTTAGCCCTGAAATGATCCCACCTGAGATATGCACGGCTGAGGGGCAACTCCACGTGGAAATAAGATGATCAGTTAAAACATCCTGCCACCACACGGGTAACCCCGGGATTCAAACCCTGACCCAGCGGTCTGAAAGGTAGCGCGCTAACAGCTGGATCGCAATGAATGTGCACGAATACCAGCCGCCAAGAAGACTGCTAGATTAAATTGACCGACTACGAACGAACAATGAACTAATATCTTAAGGTCAAACAAAACTTGAATTTATAAAATAAAACGGGACGAACGAAAGAAAAGTCAATAATCTTCGACGGTCCAACCAGAGAACCCCGTAGAATAAAACACGTGATACACACGTGATTGTTAAATACCAGTCGAAATGAACACTGACACCAACTCGGGGAGGGCATTTAAATAGAATTTAAAAGGCTGGGAGGAGCGAAATTTGGCAGATCGCCAGAAAGCAAATCTCGTTCGTTTTCGAGATCCGTGTCTTATATATACACTATATAACGCGCGATTTGCCGTCAACGAACCCCCCGGCCTTTCCTTGACCGGGAAATAGCGTTAACTATTAGCCACACAAAAAATAGCTGCTCAAAAAGTGTGACAGATTACGACGTGTCTAGTTCAAAACCGAGCTCGAAAGGAAAACGAGCCAGGGACCAAACTCCACCGTAGACTAACAATGGACAGCAAGTTCGATGTTCCTTATCGAACACGCGCTCTCTGAACGGCGAAGACATCGAAAGAGAACAGCTTCCGCCATTCCGATTACGAACGTGAAAAGGGTCGCCAAAAACTCGACCATCTACAACGGATAAGCCGAGAGGGGAGGGGGGGGGTTGACGTTACGTATTGGCCGGCGTTAAACAACATCCTCACAGGACGGCGAGGACAAATTTAATTTGTTACGAATCGCTCCCGAACCGAACGTCAACACGGATTGGGTTATAGATGTCCGACTGAGCCGAAGGTCCATCTGCCCGTCTACTGATCGATAAATGGACATGTGTAGAATATGGCCTTTAATTTGTTGCCGGATACCGAGAGGGCTATTTCGGACGGGAGACTATTAACTGGCAACGAGACGTAAAATACGCCATCGCCCGTCACACATGCACTGACGACTGTACGTGCATACTCGAATGTGTACGCCTGTATAGAGTATGGGAAGGGGGCATGTTAATTGTTCTATGTGCCAGTGCATTTTCGAACACTGCCGACCAAAGCACTGCTGGCTAAGGGGAGCCGAGGACAGAGACTGTTTACAGTGCGTCTTAATAATGATGATTGATGTTTTACGGCCATGTTTGTGGACACGGTAGGCTAAATGGGCCGAACGACCTCCAATGGTAATGAAGCGAAGTCAAAGATGAAACAACCTTCTGGTATGCCCACGCCGAGGTTCGAACTCAGGTGGTAATGATCTGTGATCCTAGGCGCTACCAGTTAAAACCCCGGGAAACTCCCCCCCCCCCCCGTATGTCTTAATACGAATGACTGACCTCAATCCATCCCCTGGTGCGCATCCGAGATTAGATAGCTATTAGTATGGCTTATAGCAAAGCCCCCCCCTAACACAGACAGACAGACGATTCGAAACAGACAGCAGATTCCGACCAATAAATGGATTTTTGGGCCGCAATTCACATGACTAAAACAAACAGATCTACGTTTATGTTAGAAGAACATCGGGTTTTGTTATCATTAATCACAGACGTACATTCGCAGCCCGTTACGTGGCACCGCGTTATCCCACCAGATCCCATTTCATCCCATTTGCGACCGGTTAACGCTCGCCGATCATTAATAACCAATCGTCCATTCGACGAAAATAGCCGAAAGCTCGACGGACGATATTTACACTGGCCGAAACAGCCACCAATCCTCAACCAATCTCCTCCCCCCGAAAAAATACACAACAACCCTACTACAACAACAACAACAACGTTTCAGATCAATCCATTGTAAATATCGGACTGTCAGCGACATCTGTGCCGTGTGGTGGCTGCGTAAATGAACCCATTTCATCGAGCCAGCTGATAACGGTTTACAAATCACGAACCACACCTCCAAAATACATATACACAACTGAGTGATATATGGCTGAAATATAGCACAAACAAACAGTGTGTGTGTGTGTGTGTCCGCGCGCGTATATATATATATATATATATATGCATTCACACTTCTGTATAGTCAAATATATATATATATATATATATTGGACCGACAATGGTATATCTGATGAATGAATAATTCTATTTCGTACAATTATTTACATTTCACGTGTGTTCGTGCACCTGTACAGATGCTGCCAATTGTAATATATGGCCCAGTATGTGAGTATTTAACCTCCGAGTCAGGGTCAGTTTAGACACGACACACGCACACACACACACAGTGACACACTGTTCTCATGCTACACAACACATGTGTATGTTTTATACACAAGATAACTATAACGTTGAGATTATGTGAACTCAGAGCTTTATTTCAGATACATAATACACCTTAAATAATTGTAAAACACGAAGATATACAATATTTGCGGAAAAATTATTAACACACACACACGCATACAAGTACTTGACAACGACATCAAAGCGCTAACCAGCTTCACCAGATCTAACCACCATACTAACAAACAGCCGCCGATATATGGGGGTTCATTGGAAACAGGCGTCGCCCGTCCCCCGTATCAACCACCCGGACGGGTTCGACCGCGCACGCAACTGAAACACCAACACTAGAAATCACGTTCACGGGCTCCCGGAGAAAAAAAGAGATAAACCAGCATCGGCAGATGAAAGAGTGCGGCCGAGAACTGAAACATTCGCCAATCTTTGACGGCTCGATAGGGTTTAAGAGAGGATAGGAACGGGAGCCATGTTTGGGAGAACACCGCTTTAATAAAACATCCCCCTCCCTCGCTCTCAACTCGTTTCCTACCGCGCAACCGGCGAGCATAAAGGCTATAAACGTCGTCGAGACTCTGTGGTTTTTGCCCGACTCGTATCGACTTTAATACGAGCCACTACCCAGATCTGTGAATTATGGAGTCCCTAGAAACAGGAAGTGCTCGCTGCCTGGCAACAGAAAAATATCCGACGTCTTTGCCAACAAATCCAGCACGTCAGAGATAAGTGTGTCTTGGATTAAAGCCAGTTTCATAATTCTATGTTGTTTTGTTACATTAATAACTGGACGGCTTGGAATCCTTCATACTTAGACTATATATATATATATATATATATATATATATATATATATATATGATCAAGGTAAATATTATATATTTACACCAAGGTTTGATAAGTACACTGCAATCTAATTATGGCGCATAAACAGCTATACCATGGGCTGTCCAGGAACGTAAATGATCAATTCTACGGTTTAAGTAAAGCAGCTAAGCCATTGAAGGAATGGCAAAAACCATTAATCAAATATATATATATATATATATATATATAAGATTAACAATTTTTACCATTTCTTCATCCAAAAGAACTCTTCACAAACAAAAACCCCGAATTAAAAAATTATACAATCAGATGACGACGTAACTAGATGATAAATTTATATTTAAAAAACCCCATGACGAGAACTAATATAGCACCGAGTCAAATCTGATTACCTCTACCCGACGATCAGGATTAACCCAAATTAAAATAACATCACAACGGAAGTGTCCTGAATTCTTTGCCTATAAGAACATTTCCCATATCATATAAATGGCGCACACACCTACAGACATCACTTACAGATATTACATTACAAGGATGACAGAATCAGGAAGATGGGAGACTGATACGATCATATGAATCATAATTCATCCAACAGACGTTTCCAAATGATAGGACCGGCGAAAAGATTGCCCAAATCCGAACACAAACTCCAGCCATATAACGGGTAAGCAACAAATACGTCTCGGGGCTATAGTAATACGGCAGGCGAGTTCGAAATCGGCCCCAGTCCAAACTATTATAATCAGTGTGTCCTAACATAAAATACAGTGTTATCTTATGGGGATAGATGTAGTAGTAGTAGTAGTTGGCTTGCGGTGTTGTCATTCAGAGGCGGCGTGGGGCTGGTGTGGTAAGGCAGGGCACCGAATACGACGGCCTTATATAAACATGTGTAGGTATAGCAACAGTCAGAGGAACCATCAGATCCCATATGGAAATCCGGTACTGCTATACCGCAGCTGGCACCGCAGAGAAACAATCGGTCGCAGCTTGAGGAATGTCGATATGGTGTAGAAGATTTGTAATAAATCGAATATACCAACAAACAGTACTAATTACTGTTTACGCACACACAATCCATCCCTCCCACAGCATATACATCATTACAAACACATGTTCGTTTGAGTACCAGTATATGCAGGCACATTAAAGATGCCAACCACCCTATATATATATATAGCACACTCAGAGCACATATATTTTGTTATAAGTGGACGTCTCTAATAAGTAAATATACATCAAATCAGTGAGCCTGAATCACATTAGCATACATGTATGTGCCCGATTTGCGCACATGCCTGAAGTAGGTAGACCACGCTCGCACGCACGGACAAAAGACCAGTCCGTCCATTACACGTCTCCAGAGCCATTACCGGCTCCAGTAAACATCGGCTCTAATAGCTTCTCAATTAGTACCCGCCTGACTTATGACCTTTGACCTTCCAGGAGGCGGCGCGCAAACATCGGCCAGAAGGACTCCACCACTCACCAATAACCGTACTCCCGAGTCCTGAACAGCATAATCCAAACACGAAATGATAGGTCCGGAACACAGCGCCACAAATCCACTGATTACTTCGATCCAAACAACAAAAAAACACCCGGCTAAGTTCTACTTGTTTTATTCAATCATTTCGACAGATCTCCCCCGTATTTAATGCCGCATTCGCACTTCCAACGAATCCAAGGCATCGTTGTTATGCCAACTAACTATATACTGGCAGTAAAATGGAGGTCGAGCTGGATTACAGCGAACTCAGCTACGACTGAAAGGTGAAGCTGAACAGACTGAAACAGTCCTGGCGTCGGATTATGAACTTTTGTTTACCTGATGTAATCTGACATAAAATGATTCACTTTTTGCGACCTTTCGGGAAAGCGAACACGTTCTGACATCTGCCAATAGAAACAGATGTCTTTTGAGTACCCCGTCACGATTCTAAACACGGACGCCTTCAAAACAATGTTGCCCACTTGGGGGTATTTTGGTATTATATACATATTTGTTTGTACATTATCACCTTCCAAAGAAATTTTACCACATTTGTCTTGTACACAGCAATTCATTTTGACCACAATGTATATTACCGCAATGTACAGCACTGTGCGGTCGTGGTATTATGTACTTTAATAGAAACCAAACACAATGAACTACCTTCAGTAAATATATATTCACAATTTTAACTTTACCATCTTTTGCGAAACATAAATGTCAAACGGCACAAATAAGCTGATTGAAGAAATCCACCCATAAACAGAAGAAATTAAAAAAATTAAATAACGCTCAGATATCACATGGGCAGGATTACTGCCCAGGTTCTAGAGATATGTGGCCAACCACACCACCAGCTATGCCATAGAAACGTCGTTCTTTTTTACCTGGTATATGGCAACTTATATCCATGCTTCACTGTACAGTGCCGTTGAATGCAGTCCCTCTCCTCTCTCAATGTTACACGTATTATTAAATTTACAGTAGGGTTAAAAATTAACAATTAAGAAACCAACTAAAAACCATTGAACGCATAAGGTGAAAGGGGGGGGGCCTGCTATATTTTAACAACGAAAGAAACACGGGTGAGGGGTGCATTTGCACTTAAACAATGGCACAAATTTGTAGACAAAAGCAAACTGGCTGGTGCGCCGCCCCGTCAGCTCTCGTTTAACACAAAGCCGCCGTCAAACTCGAACTTGGAACCACCACTCTGACAGCTTACACATGTTAATATACTTTCGCGAGACAACCTGCTTCCGGTTACTATGGCAACGCTATCAGAACAAGCCCAAGGAAGTGGACTAATTATCCAACATCGATAGCTTCGGCTGTCTGACGGTAGTGGCATCAACTACTGCTTGGAGTCGTGCTACATTTCGAAGAAATAACACACACCTGAGGAACTAACCCGAGACAATACTATCAGATTGTATTCCGGTAACTAGGCGGACAAGGGCGTTATATTACAGCTGACCAGTACAATGGCCGGCTTATTTATTATGGGGTCCCAGAGCCAGATCTCAACAGGGCCGGGTTAGTTTGTTTGGAAAATGTCTTCAACTGTTTTTGCCCTGCCTTGCCTACCTGACCAGCACCCTGTTCTGCTCCGTCAGGCAAAATAGTTTAGTAAACAAGTTCTCCACAGCTGGGCTTAGCGTAGGATTACAATGATCTGACTCAATCCGCGATGGTAATATGTATCTGGAACGGACGCGCGCACCAACCCCGCCGATCCCAGTACCAAGTGAACTCATCCTTCCGGATCGGGCCCAGTCTCCTTGATCCAGAATATTTATCTTCAGGAGCTGGCTGATCACAAACACCTGAGATGAACCTTAACAGTGGAACGTTTAGCCGGAGTTGCAGCAGGATTCCAGAATGTGGCTTCGGCCGGTTTGGGTGCCAGGGGCCCAGGTACCCGTCTCCCTCTCTGACAGCTCATAGCCCAGACACTTCCCATAATCCTGGCAGAGCTTAGTAACCTCAGTCTATATCCACTCCAGGAAGTACATACCTGGGTGTGTATACATACACAGCCTACCAACCGTCCAGAACCAGGTGGCTCTTTACACAGACTAGGTAACCAGGTAAATGCCACTGTGTATGCCTTTGCTGGCTCTCTAGCACATAAAGAAGAAAACCAACAGTCTGCCACACACACACATCACACCATTTGTATAACTGAACAATATTCACATCTGCTGTTAGCACCTTCATACGCACACCATCTTGTGGTTTCTACCAATATGTTTGTATATCTATCAATGTGTACCGTACATCCACCATTTTTTTTGTTCCATGAAAATTGAACCACAGCTTCGAGCAGTTTTATATATATATATAAACACACGTGTTTAACATGATACACACAAATGCACACCGACTGAATATCATCTTTATAAAATATTCCAAGAACTTGCGGGCACGGACTGAGCAAGTGAACAAATGCAGGCTCTTTCAGTCTAACCGTAGAAAATCAGTCGATTGCGGAGACATCTCCTCGTAGCTGGTAAAATGCTTTTCTTCGTCCTCCTTTCTAGTTCTGGTGCAGCACTCCACTTTTAGATCCTGTTTACTATCTTCCTGGGAAAGTGCACCTTTCTCATCTGGTACACACTGCTCTTTCATTACGCGGCAGGAGGGTGTGGTGCAGCGGTCATAGAAGAGTGGGTTTGGGGTGGGGTCTTATTCTGGTAGGATGGGGTTGACACATATAGAGATGTAGTACTAGTTGGGATTGAACAATAATAAAAAAACAGAGATAGGCTATGACACGGGTGACACAGCGGATGGACACCTTAGGCCACGCTTGTATAATGCACAGGAACAGGTTTAGAGATCGAAGCAAGTCTGCTTGGGAGGCGGGGGACGATGCTGGATCTATGATCGCTAGAATACCTGAATACCGAACTAAACATAGAAGTGTGTAGGTAGCTAGGGACTTCCAACACTCGGCTCACAGTGGGTTGGGATGTGGGTGGACACTATGAGGAATTGGTACTATGGCAGGAAATGAGGGTTATGAAGGGAGCCAGAATGGGCAGGTGATGAAAAAGGCCCACAGACCATTACTGACACAAATACTCATTCCTATATGATAATACTTAAAAGAGTAAAATATACACCTTAAGGACTGTGGGTATACAGTGAAAGTTTAATATAAAACATGTACTGGTCAGTAAGGGACCAGGAAGATATCATACACACACCAAGGTAGTCCAGTAATAAACACCAATCTCAGGTAGTACGGATGACACATATACATTGTAACTTAACACTGTGGTTAGGCACATAAATTCCATATAGAAGTGTAAGGAAGGCAGATAGACAGACCTGGGCACCATCTGCTCAAATAACAGTAAATCATGCACAATACAGACCGGAGAAACCCGAGTGATAACAGAAGCTACGAGTGAAAATGTGATCTCTGGCATGATCAAAAACAAAACAAAAATCCACATGTTACTGTAAGAACACATCCCAGCATAAAACAATCACAGTCCAGGAAAGTTGGTTTGATGGGGGTGTCTTAAATTCTTAGGCAGACAGTAAATTGATAGATATATGATAGTGATGAGATATCAGTGCTAACTGGAACCAAAAAATTAAGGGGGAAGACAGGACATGCTGATAGTAAAATTAGTGGTAACAATAAACACTGGGTATATGGAGTTGGAACTCTATAGTCTGACAATGCACACAAGCATTCGGATAATATGTAGCACAAAAGAGACAAAACACTGTGATTACTATTTTGTATGTTACACTCACTGTGGAAATTTTTTTTGGGCTATTTGTCAAACTTGGTGTTCCCAGTCGAAGGGTGGAATACAAATTACCAACTCCTGAGATGTCAAAACCATAAAATGCAGATCAGTCACTGGGGATAAGACGTTAAGTAAGCCACATGGTTTAGGTTGAATGAATATCAAATGCATCGGGTACGTGTGTGTATGTATATCTTTGGCTTAATCAAATATACGATGCCCAATTTTTGACAAAGTTTTTTTTCTTTTGAAAGGGCAAAGTTCGGGATTTCCTAATATGAAAAATTCCCAAGTCGTATAACCACGACACATCTTGGCACAGTGACACACAGTTACTCATGCACGACGCTATATACTAAACCATGTGGAACCTGGTTAACTACCCAAGCGGAAAGATGTAAATATTATCATTTACACTACTGGAAACTGTAACTACACGAAATCTAACACGCTGGTACCTACCGTGATTGTGTGTCATCACACCGGCATGCAATGGACAGCAGGTAAATCTATGGTCATTAAAGCCATAAGAGGGTGTAGTAATCCAAATCCACAAAATGTGCGGAAAGCTGTAAATAAAATCTACGCTGTGCTACGGCGAGGGATATAGCGTACAATAAGAAAAGGTTTACACATACCTTGAGTGCGGTGGAAAGGTACTTGTACGGGGATAATAGCGATAAGAGTGCAGTTGGTTTCAACTCGAAGGGGTGAACAACACGCAGGGTATAGACTTTGTCAAAGGTAGACAGATTAAAATGATTACACGACAGATATGCGAGGTGCGAACGAGAGAGCAGATATTTCATGCAGAGCAGAAGTGCACGTGTTACTCCGTCCGCATCCGCCGCGAATTGATGTCATAAAATAGATCCTACAATATGCCTCCTTTAAGATTGTAATCAAATAACACATATCAGGTTTTCTGAATTTCCGATAGCTTATACGCATGTAATTGATCGGGAGATCCAGGTATATTTATTAAGTTACATGTTTTGCTGAGATAAACAAGTTGATCTGGCGGAGGAATACCTGATGTGATTCGTCGGGCCCCCAGTCTGGCTTAAAACCAATACAATGTCACGTGTTAGTCATGTGACAACTGTCAAAGTACACAAAATGGCGATGTCCGGTATTGACGATACTTCCAAGGAATATAACTTTTCTGATGACTTTTTATCATATAATTCGAAAATAGAATCCACGAGAAAAAAAGAATTTTCAAATTTAAAAGGTTTGTATTGACTGAGTGATATAAGCAAATGATGTCTGTCTTTTCCATTAAATACTCATATTTAATTTTTACATTCAATCATCAATTTCATTATTTATTGAATTATTCACAATTCAATTAGTCATTTATTGTGTTAGCTAGTGTATGCCTTTTACATGTAAATAGATACGTTACTGAACCACAAATTCTCATGAAAAATAAGTCTTATGTATCTGATTGAAACTTTTACTGATAAATATAATTTACGTTTGTTTGTAAAAAATAATTTGACAATTATTATATTCATTTAATTAATCATAAATATGATTTATCTTGATGTAGATCTACTATCAATTATCATTAATAAATCCGTGAATAATTTTCTTAATTTTACACCACTACACTCTACAGTGTTACAATGATACAATAGAGACATCTGCTAGTTTTCTATGTATATCTAGACCTAATACTAGAAGAAAGAGTTTTCATTTATTCATTGGTTACTCAAAACATTTAAACAGAAATACAATGTTAAAATAATTAACATACATTAAATTGTACTGTGTATCACCTCACATTTACTACTCTGAGTACTCACATAGATCCCGTTTAAAAAAGTCAGCAGTGCATCCATAGTCTAGCGGTAGTGTGTTGGACCACAGGTTACAACCCCAGTGTTCGAATCTCAGTGTGGGCATATCTGAAGGTTGTTTCATCTTTGACTTCACTTCATTACCTTTATAGGTTGCTTGGCCCATTTAGCCTACCATGTGCACAAAAGTTGCTGTAAAACACCAATCATCATCATCATCTTCTAAAGAATTCACTATTGAGAGGCTTCAGGAGTAGAATTCAGATTTTAAACAATTAGAAGAAGCATGATGACATAGAATTTTGTTTAGAGTACAGATCAAGAAACCCCCCCCCCCCACAATCTTTCTCATGCAGCGTTATATAAATCTAATTTTCTTGTATACAAATGCCCAGTGTGGTTAGCTTAATTGCAATAACAGATAGATATGTATCTACTACATTTATATTATTTGAATATTTACGAGATTATTTTTTCTTCCTGAGGAAAAATCAGGATTTAAAACAAAATAAGATTTTCTATTTAAATTAGATTTTTGTAAATTTCAATAATATTTTTTTAATTCTGGCAACAAGTTCCTGCATTTCTTTGCCACATGTGTGCATCTTAGCTGAAGTCGTTTGATGATTGTGTATTAAGCAGAGCATCTTCCACTTTGTGGAACAGATTGTCCATGGATTTTCTTTTAAAGTTTTAATCTGTTTATAAAAACTCACCTATTCAAAGTTGTTTCACAGTCTATATTTTGTATTTATTTAACCTCCATAAATGGATAATTTGATTTATATTGACGTTTTCAGAACTCATTTGTTCGAGTTAGAATAAATGAATAGAATTTTTTTCTTCTTATTTCAGCTATGACTTACTGTCCTAAATGATTTCAGCCAATCAATGTAAAATCTATTATGGATCTTGTAATTTTTAAATTATACATTGTCAATTGATAATTTTATTCATATTATTTTCCTTAAATGTATCAGATCCTGTCAGATTTACAAAGTGCTATAACATTGGGTTATATGTACTAACGCTCTAAAATAAATATAAGAAACATTACGTATATAATAATGAAACTGGCACTATTTCAGTGCATTATTCATGTTCTAAATGAAGAGTGCATTATTTCATGTAGACTGTATACATGTGTGTGCATGTGCTATTAAATAATCTTATTAAAGTGGTTACATATTACTTTGAGTATTCTCAAAGAACACTGGGACTATACAAAATAAAACAGAAATTGATGAGAGTATTTACAATTACAATGTGGAATTTCTTTCAGTTCTTAAAAGACAAATACATTGAAAAATATTTAAATGAAAAAAATGCTCTTCTTTGAAGCATCATTAAATCGAACATTTAATTTATGATAATCATACACAATAGTCCTTGATTCCTTCTCCTCGGTGGATGTATGATAGCAATGGATGAATGGGAAATGTTTATATTTCAAGCTTTTCATAGATTTGTTTATTATCTATAATATCATTTCAGTGGTTCACTGTGTTCTTGGTTCATTTCACCGCCTCTGGAAATATAGATTATGTTTACACACAGGAATTGGCTTATGTGATTGAATGATAAGCCAGCACATGACATCACATTATCTGCTCGTGAACCAGAAACATTCCGTAATAAATAGATTATTCCAGGTAATGATATGTCTCTATTTCCCTTTGTTGCAGGGATGATTTATTTGGATCATGCTGGAGCTACATTGTACTCCAGCTCTCAGATGTCTGAATACGTTCATGATCTGCACAGTCATGTTTATGGCAATCCTCACAGTGGAAGTGAGTCAAGCCAGTCTACTAATGACATTATTGAGCACATTCGTTATAGGTGAGTGCAAACAAACATGATGGTATTCTAACTGGCCCTTTAATTAAAGACCTATCGGTTACAGCATCTTTTGTATTTCTGTTAAAAGAAACAAATACTTTATAATGATTTTGCACACACACAGTCACTCACACACACACACACACCTATTTATATATAAACTCATATTTCTCAGGACAAAAAATAGATAAAAACCAATTCAAAAACTATTACACTTCTATGATAAATGTAATGGTTAATCTGCCTAATAGTCAGGTCAGTAACTCAAATTATACCAAACTTTGTGTTTTCTATTATGTTATAAATGTTTTGTGTTTTCTATTGTGTAATAAATGTTTTCTATTTTTTAGTATGTAATAAATGTTTTGTGTTTTATTATTATTTCAAAATAGAAGTACTTTTCAGTAGATTTCATATTTTATCATCAGCTGAATTTTCGCACTTAAATACACTGCCTTTAATATCTGGTTCTTGCTTGACTCAACTGGTGAATACAATTTCATCAGTATTATATACAGTAGAAAACAGCCACTAACTGACACTAATTGATTACGAGAAAGGAATGAATATATCTATTTTTAATCCAAGTACACTTTTAATATTGGGTATAAAACACACTAAGATATATTAAATGGTTAAATATTGTATATAGTTTTCAGAACATACAAATTGTACCTATCTTTGTGCAGTTATAGAGCCATGCCACATCTTTATAATTTTCATTGAAATCATCAGATTTGTCTCTTTAATCTTCTTTAGCAAAATATTTACCTGATCAGCAGAGGTGTATGAAGCCCTTTTTGGAATCTTTAGACCATTTAAAACGATTTAAGAGCCAGCAAAGCCTCTTCTGTATGCTATTTTAATGAGCAAACTCATGTACTACAATATATACTCGCCTATAAGATGCACTTTTTATACTCCGAAATCGACGCGATAAATTTTAGTAATTTTATTGCATACTTTCATTGCTAATTTCAATCATTTGAATGAATTGGTGCATATTTAAATGTTTATAATATTAATTTAAGAATCTAAACTGGTCTTGGATGCCTCTCCAAATAACCAACTTGGCTAAAAGTGGAAACTTTAATTAGCCATAATTTTTAAATATCCCTTAGACAAAATTAGCTTTGGCCAGCCAAAATTATCTATACCTAGCTAAAATTAATTAAAAGCAAATAATTATATAGTATACACAGAAATAGCATGCACACACCTACACATATTTGTTTTTAGAATTAAATGTGAGTGTTCATAAATCCTCATTCTACAGCGCCGCCAGCTTGGATCCAACAAATTTGTGTATTTGTACTTGCTGTACTCGAGTACCTTTTTGTGATCCTGTACTCATAATATGAAGTATTTATACTCAAAGACAACTGTGAAATACTCATACTTTCCAAATACATTCCAGATACTTTCACCATAAACAAGTCTTTCCTTCCTGTGTTTTATTTCAATTTCGGTGTACATCTATTGCCCTCATAAAATTATCCCAAAATAAACCACATATTATAAAATTGGTCACCCGTTTTAAATGTGAATTCCTGAATATTAGGTCCATTGGTTTTAAATGTAGATGCGTGTGTGTTAAGCTGTATACATTTGATTTGATGTGATTTGCCTCCAACGGAGAGTCAGATATAAAACGTACATTAATATTAACTCCGCTTAACACTACTGTGAGTGTGTGCATGTTTGTTGGAATCTATCTGTTGGAATGAATAATTATTTGTAGCTTATAGCATATTGATCCCAGGCAAATACATGTATATAGTGTCAAGTGCATCCGTGGCCTAACTGGTAGCGCGTTGGATCACAGATCACTACCACCCAAGTTCGAATCTCGACATGGGCATATCTGAAAGGACCGTTTGAGCTTTGACTTCGCTTCATTACCTTTGGAGGTCGCTCGGCCCGTTTAGCCTACCATGTGCACAAATGTGGCCGTAAAACATCAATCCTCGTCAACATGTACATAGTTTCACTTAGTACAACCACGGTTTCCACCATGCCTCAGTGGCATTGTGGCACACCGTGTGGTAAACCTGTTCTCTGAACACCATTTAGAATTGCGTTTCAAAAGATATAATTTGTCTTGTGGATGATTTGACCTTGTGGATCATTTGACCTTCGGTTATTGCTTCAAAGCTGATAATAGCGATAGACATGTATATCTGAGTAGCTTTCTAGTGCAGCTGGGTAATGTAGGTTGTTAGCTTATAATGTTTTAAACATGTACACAGTAAATATGTATTTCTTTTTGTATTACTTTCCATCTGGAATCAGTGAATCATCGATACTGAAAGAAAGTTTTAAAAAAAGGAATCTTTTTACATACCAATGATTGTGAAAGGACACATCGATAGACTTCTAGTGCTTAAAAATGACATTTATTTTAATTGTTTCCTGTGTACATGTTTAACAAATGGAGCATCATTAGATAAGAAGAAAAAATGAAGAAAAACATGTTTGGAGATGAGTTAATTATATATAGAGTGAGTATGCTTGAGTAATCATTGTAGAAACATGTACTCATACTGGAACGCTTTTAAATATACTCATACTTGTGCTTAAGTTCATCAATAAAATAAGTATTTATACTTGAATTTATATACTAGTATATACTTGGGTACTAGTACTCAATCCCAGTTCTGGGACACTGTGCAGCAGGATTCCAGGTCAGAGGATGAAAATCCAGTATCGTCTTGCATCTGTAGGATACGCATCTGTTTTACACATCATGACAACACGGTATAAACAACTTGACATCAGGCTGTGCTCATTAATAAGATCAATAAATTTCTTATTTTTATCTTTATTGGCTGAAAACTATGAAATTGGAAATATTCGTCTTCTAAAAAAAAAGAATAATTTGCCAGTGGATCACTCAAAAATGTATTGGTTTCTTGGGCCTGGTGAATCTTGTCATTATTATGGCAGATACATTTATTAGTCACGTGTGATGAACTGGGGGATCATTATTGCAAGCATAGTTAGGGCACCAGGCTGCGAATCCCCCAAGCTCTGGGTTCAAATCTGACTCGTACCGGTGTTTGTGGGATGTTTCACTGGGCAGTCATATGTACCAGTTGAGACCAGTGTCAAGGCTAAATAACTCTAATCATATTGACTCAACTCATTATCATAAGTCCTGCATTTATAGCCTCTACATGAGTCAAATCTGGGACATGTAGGCCGGTCCAACAGTGCCGTGGTTAGTACATTGGGCCGCAAACCTCCCTGTTGTGGGTTCGAATCTGGCTCAGAGCTATGTTTGTGGGATGACCGAGGTGACAATAATGACATGTGGTCATAGGACTATTCTTCCTTAGGGAAACATCCCACACACACATTGTAAGTGTTGGTTGCCTACACACAAACCCACAACTATGCTATAGGCTATAACCCCTATAACACTATCGGAATACCCTTACACCCCCCCCCCCCGCATCTGTGACGTATGATATTTACTATCATTAATATTAGAACTGATACACTATCTGATAATAGATGACAGCACCTTAATGAAACTGTGATGTCAATAATCGTTTAAGCAAAGGCTTTAAAAGGGATTAAACAACTATACATAAAGCCCTTTTTGGATCTAAGAGTGTTTACTTGGGGGGGGGGGGTAGTTAACTTCATGTACCTCAGTGAAGTGGGAATTATTAATGATCGATAGCTCCACATTCAATACTAAACTCACCTTCTGTTATCATACTTTGACGTGCTATATCTCGTAAGAGATGACAACTGAACCAAGATATTTATCTCTGGATAAAGTTATCTTTATTCATTCGATTACAGAGTTTAAGTCTGTTCTGAAAACACACCTGTTCAGGGTTTGCTTGCACAGATAAATAATGATTATTTTTCGAATCGTTTATTGTGTTTTTGCAGACATATTACTTGGGGGTATCACTATACGTGACAAGGGGATTTACAATATCATATCAGAAAACCGTATACACTGACAAATACACACATCCAGCCAGTTCAAATGAACACAAAGAAAAACCTCATTGAACAAACAAAAAAGAATACTAATATTAGCCACAAAACAAGTTTAAACAAATTACAATAACTAGCCATTAAAAAACATTACCAAAAAGAAATTATGAAGAAACAAACAAAATTTGGAGTGGGTGGATGGGTGAGTGGATGAATTTTTTTAAATAATACAGAGCACAATGACTTACTTTACTCTGCGGATATAGATTCCGCTTCCGGATATTAGTCTGCGTGGGCGGATCTCAGTAGTTGGTTCAGCCAATCGCTGACCACCGGGAATTCTACACCGCGCACGGTCAAGATCCATGTACCAAATACAGTAATCATTGGTTGCAATTTACCACTGGCCTTTGAACTTGACGCTGAACCTGACAATAAATTACATTTTGTTGCCAATATATTATCCAGTGAGCTCCGGTGGCCTAGCGGTTAAGCACCCGGCACTTGGTGCCAATGGTCGCTGGTTCGAACCCCGTAAGAGGTCGAAACTTTTCCAGGGATTAATTTCTCGGCTCACTATATCGTGCGTGGCTGACCACGTTAAATGGCGCTGCCGTCTCCACTGAATTATTTAAAATAAAGGGGGACGTTAAAAACCCCCTGAGGACGTAAAACACTCTGGCAGTGACCACCCTCAGGGTATTTCGGCTCCATCTTTCCGTACTGCTCCCCTGTGAGTGGTGGGGGAGGAGGTTTCTCAACCACTCGAACATAGAGGCTGTGCTGATTAAGCGACAGCCCGGGGATTCTCCCCGAACAACAAAACCAAACCAACCAATACATTATCCATTCCAATGGAAAGCGCATCCGATTGACCATTAATAAATCGTAATAATAACATTATGTTAAGAGTGGGTTATTTTAATCTGTGATTTTTATACGTTCGTGTATGTAATAATGTCTAGTTAAGTCGATAGCTTATGTATTGTGTGTAATCCGGTTTAAAACAGGGTTAAAACTAAGACAGCTGAAGCTTAAACAGGCTTAAATGTGTATAAATCACTTCTCTCCTAACAGTTACGCTAGGGGACTATGATGATAATTTTAACTGCTCGGCTGCAACTCGCGTAAAGTTTTTAAACAAAACTCACTGACAGCTTGCTTTACTTTGTTTTTGAAAATCATTTTATGATTTTCATTTTAATTGCAAATGATTGCATATTGGAAGTGTACTATCTCACGTTTAATAGACATTTATCTGGTTGGATTCTTACGGTTATTGGCCGTTTATTTGGTCTGATCTTGCGTGCGATTCCCTAACAAACGTCTAATATTTTATGTTCCTCGGGATGGCGTCCTCCAAACCGATCATTGTTTATATTTCATCCAAATTCCGACATTTCATCCTGACGGCCCATTGTTTACTTGCTTATACCACGTGACCTTCTACATCACGGTGCACGTATCCATCACGGCGAATGTTGGCATTTTGATGTTGGGGTGGGGCTGCGATTTTTTGCCTGCCGCAAACCAAGGCACTCTTTTACAGCCAAAGTGTAGACTCATCCTTTACGGCCAAGCTACGAACACTTTAAAGTTGATACGCTTGATACGGGTTGTAAATCAACTAAATGAATAAATATAAATAAAGAACGTACCCATAAAACTTTATTTTTATTCACTTTCCCTGAGAGTCCCACGTATATCTGGTACTGAATTAATTGTGCGGGGTTGTGGGTGGGGGTGGTTCGTACGGGGGCTCCCCATTACACAGCCGATTGCCAGAGTTGTCTGTATCTGTGGAATGTTTCATCCATCAATAAAAGGCTATAGTGTGATTATCTCATTACTCTAAGCAACAACTGACTGTATGGAACATTATAAATATTGAATCTTATGGAGCCATAAATGTAAAATTATTGAGGTTTTTAAACTATAATTTCTTAAGTGCCTTTGAAGTAATAATTATAACATTTGGTGCCATAGTAAAAGCTATGTTATTATTATATTACATTATATTATATAAATAAATCACTCACTCTCTCACCAACTATTACCCTACTATGATATAGTATTTTTGAGTTATGTAATATACACTTTATATATATATATATATATATATATATATATATGTGTGTGTGTGTGTGTGTGTATGTATGTATCATGATAATAGAATACATTAAAGAACACAAAACATAGAGGCAGTAATCTTTATCATGGCTCTCTAGGATCAATGTGTGTCCCTTATGGGATCCTTGTCAAGATATGTTTGACATTGATAGGATCTTATGTAAGCTAGAAATAGATAATATCAGAACGTTTGCTTACAGTTGTAATCATAATCGTGTCCCTACCAGACAATGCTCTAGCATATGTAATTGTATAAACAGTTGTTGACGCAAGTGTAATTGTGAAATTGCATTGTTTGTATAATTGTAATCGTAATTAAACATTTTAAGGATAAATTAGTATCGGTATTCATTTAGATTCACCGCTGTATGGCAGAACAGCAAGTGGAGTTATATTTAAAGCCATACAGATATAAATGAATAAGGCGCTATAAAAATACTACTATTATTATTATTATTATTTATACAGGTCGCCAATACAAGGCAGATTCCGATATTCTAACAGATGCTTTATAAAAAATAATACTTTTGGTGCTCTCTCAAGATAGCTTATAATGTGTAATGGGAGTCGTCTTAGAGACCGGTCCTCTGGGAAACGATTCACCCAGTTAAGGCTGCTGTTAAACAGTTCAGAGTTTTCCTCTAACTTAATTTCCATGGTTCTCTTTTTTTCAGAATTCTGCACAATTTTAACACCAGTCGAGAACATTATAGTGTTATATTCACAAGCAACTGTACGCAAGCGTTGAAAATTGTGGCCGAAACGTTCCAGTTTCAGGCCGACGATTGCCATCAACCACCTGATGAAACAAGCCAGAAGTCCGAACCAACGGCCGCCAGTCGTACAGAACTGATCAAAAGCAAAAGAAATGAAAAATTCCGCAGATGACGAGCGGCGAAATCTGGCGACCATCAACGCGGCGAGTGGGTTGTACGAAGCCAGCAAAATTGGGTCAGGTGAAGATTTTCACGAAACGGGAAGGTCTACAGACACCGGTGGGCATTTTTGCTACCTCGAGGATAACCACACATCTGTGGTGGGAATGCGCGAATCGGTGAAACGGAGAGGCGCGCGCGGAGTCTGCGTTTATCTGTCGGAGGCTTTCGACATCCTCCAGGTTGGCAGTAATACCTGGACACAGACGACAAACGGCTTGACCTTCGACCGCACGGCATCCAGCTCATCATCGAAACAACGCGCCCACGGATCATTCGGGGAAATATTCTCCTCGAATTCGAGTCAAGAACGGCGAGATCGCTGTTTGTTTGCATTTCCCGCACAGAGCAACTTCTCTGGAAAGAGATATCCACTGCCCTGGATCGGCCGCATCCAGGAACAGCGCCATTATTCTGGATCAAAAGAAGAAAGTGAAGTTACTGAAAACTTCAGGCGATGGTATGTGCTCCTTGATGCGGCCAGTTACGTAACAACGGCCGATCTCGATCTTACCAGGTACCCAGCTGATTTCATCGCGCTCTCCTTCTACAAAATGTTCGGCTTTCCTACAGGATTAGGTGGGTGCCATCTGCTAGAAGATTATAATTAATAAAACCGAGAATAAATATTTGGTCCGATTCTTAGTAAATGCCGGCCACAGAAGAAGAATGTGATATTTGTTGGAAGAAACGCTTCTTTACTGCTATTTAGAATTGGTGCTCAGTGCTTTTTATTAATGTGGTGCTTTGATTATTGGAGTGGGTTATTGGATTTAGTCATTAAAGTGATTGAGTGATTGGAGTGAGTGATTGGAGTGAGTAAGTGAGGGAGGGAGGGAGTGAGGGAGCGGACGAGCTAGAGTACGCTTTGTTTATGGGACTACACTACTGACAAATGAGATGAAGGGAATGCGTAATAGCAGTAGGAAAATTAATTTGCTATGGCATCAAAATTAATATTAGAAAAATGTGTATCAATGTGTGTGATGATGATTGATGTTTTACGGCCACTTTTGTGCACAAGGTAGGCTAAATGGGCCGAGCGACTTCCAAAGGTAATGAGACGAAGTGAAAGACGAAACAGCCTTCAGATATGCCCACGCCGGGATTCGAACACGGGTGGTAGTGATCTGTGGTCCAACACGCTACCGCTAGACCACGGAGGCGCCCCGTATCAGTGTGTTGTGTGTGTGTGTGATATAGGTACAGTTGGGTGATGCGTATATATTACTTATACAAATGTGCAAAACGCACCTTTCACCAAATCTGTTATCACGCCCCATAAATCATAATTATGCTATTTGGCCAGACTATTTAAATTAATGTCTGTGTTTTGGTTCACGTGATCGGCGCTCGGTCCTCATCTGGAGAAGTCATTTTGCACGCTAGATACATTTAATGCATGCGTTCTTTGGCGGACACGTTTGTGAAGAGCGCGTGTTGGCCATAAAGTTTATTTAGCAAGACGTCTTGTCTGTTTATGATGCGAAACAGGTTAAGCTGTTTACATAGCGTTCGCCCGAGGAGGGAGGCATCATTAACACAGTTGACTTACGAAGGCGAACGATCATTTCATGACCGAAAGAAAACACCTTTTTTATCATTTGTTTTTCCTCGAATATCAAGATCATAGAGTCTGCTGAACATATGATAGCCGAGTTTTGTGAACAAGAAAGAAGCAGTCAAGTTATATTTCTTTGGATAATTTATTGTTTACACCACACATAACTTATCTTTGTGTTGATTGGTGTTTTTTTTGTTGGGGGGGGTCTTTTAGCTATAAATCATTCACTTATGATTGGATGCCATGAATTAGCATTGTTCATCTGCCTATTATTTTTCAAGTAGAAATAGTATACTCCCTGGGCAGCTGGGCTTCATATGAAACTGTACAGCTCCATACTGGGGTGGAGGTAAGCGACAAAAAATACAATAAGTCCAGTAGCTCTATAATCTACGTATAAAGTCCTTAGAGTAATGAAGCTATGTTTATACCATAAACCATCATAATAAGGGGACAAAGCGTCCAGATGGTTTCTGGGTTCGAGTCCTATCGCTAGTATGGTTTATTCAGCAACAGATAAGAATCTGGCCTCAACCAGTGAGAGTGCATGAGAAATATTTGCTTGTTATCTGTATGCTGGAAGGACGATGCCAACAACCACTGGTTAACCCATCCTTTGGCCATGTCTGCTAGGAATGTGATATGACAAATGATCACTGATGTCATTGTATAGATGGACATAATATACACAGAAAGTAAACAGTTCATGTTACATTCATTGATGAGTGACTACACCATAAACAATGCTGCATTTTAAAACTCTTTCTAGGACTCAACTCTTCAAACTCGTATACGCTGGTTAATGATATGCAGCCTGATCTACAATGCTAAATATACTCTATGCAGAGTCGGGGCTTATTTCCAGTGTGCTAATAATACCAGCTGGAGTCGATTAATAGTTGATCAATTTCGACTAATTAATTTTTAATTAAGAATTCTAATTCTACTTCGACAACTGAATCTACAGAGCAGTCCAAATATTATTAAGTATTCCCTAACTCGTTAATAAATTAATTCATGAATTATTGCACCAAAGGAAATGTTATCAAATGTTCAACAAATAGTATCTGACATACATGATAAAATTAAATTATACCATCGAATCTTTCATAGATTTGATTAATTCCAATTTATTATTATTATTTTTATTATCGTCATCTGAAAATGACAATGATTGTTTTCAATCATGGCCTTTTTTAAAAATATAATTTACAACTTTGATCAAAGTTATTTTCAGGTTTTTCACTTCACTTTTGATTTAACTGTTTCTCTTAAACACATACAGGTGCCCTCCTAGTGAGAAACAGCAGCAGTCATACCCTGGAAAAGTATTATTTTGGGGGTGGAACGGTGAAGGTCGCCATAACAACAGAAGATTACCATGTGACTAAGGACAGCCTATCAGAAAGGTGTGTGTGCGTACATGCAATGCATGCATGTTTGGAAGATAAAAGAGCAAAATTAATGTAACGAAGGTAGATATGTATTTCATTTCACAGACCATAGAATATCCCTGTTAAGATTCATCCCTTCTGAGTCTCAGGGAGTCTCAGGTATACGGAGTGTAATGGTGGAACAACGTTAATGGAGAGACAATAATTGAATAGAAAATTAAAATAAATTTTGGACTATTCAACTATTGTCAGGCATCCCGTGGCTGAACTGGTAGAATGTGTGGCCACAAACTTCTAGGACCTAGATTCAAATCCTGGATGACTTGGACCGGAAGGGTGTTTCATCTTTCATTTTTGCCTCATCGTCTTTGGATATTGCTTGGCCCCACTGAGCCTGCCATGTGCACAAAAGTCACCCA
This sequence comes from Paralvinella palmiformis, assembly GCA_025642065.1. NCBI lineage: Eukaryota > Metazoa > Annelida > Polychaeta > Terebellida > Alvinellidae > Paralvinella > Paralvinella palmiformis. The sequence continues at coordinate 139,106 of JAODUP010000389.1, read as the reverse complement.
TAAAACAACTTTTATTTGTGAGCAAAATGGTAAAATAAGTTTTCATTCGAAGCCAAAATCACGTGATGAATTTTAATTGGGATAAGCACGACATCTATTTGGTATGCATACAGTATCTATCTATACTATTATGCATTATAGATTTGAAGATGGGACACCACCATTCCTGGAGATATTAGCCTTAAGATATGGATTTGATACATTAGAAAGGATTACAGGTAAAACATATCTTTTAAGACCATAGTGAACAAAGGTGATTGGCAGCCAAAATCAGTATACTCCACAAGGTGTTGAAAATAGTACCTGATTTTATATGCAGCCAAATTAACATGCTACACCCTGAACCTGCTATAAATTCCTTTAAATTGAACTCTTATTTAAGAATTTTTTCAAAAGTTTTAGCCATTCTTGAAAGGAGAGCCCCAAAAAAATCCAAATGTGTAAAAAATTGGTAAGGATGAGTTGAAGATGCATTACTTTAAAGACAACTTTGTCCATGTCAGCATGTATGTTTTATATTTGATGTTATATCATCTCTTCAGATCAAACATACAAATAAATATCAGCTTCGGTGGTCACCAAATATCACAGAAGATACCCGGTTTATAAAAGATTACCTGGTGAGATGACTCGAGGTCTTGTACACCTAGAGGAGGATAACTCGCACAGTGTTGATGATTCACAAGTCAGAATCTAGCAAAAAGCCAGAATTTTTGTTCCAAAATTTAAACTTTAGTTAACATTGTATGTTAATATTCAAGATTGGACTCTTATTTAACATTGTATGTTAATATTCAAGATTGGATCCTTATTTAACATTAGATGTTAATATTCAAGATTGGACCCTAATTTAACATGGTATGTTAATATTCAAGATTGGATCCTTATTTGAGGCTGAGTTTGTATTATTTCCAACGTCTTTCTGCTCTCTACCAAAATGTTACATGTCTGTGGAATGACTTAACGAACACTGATTTATAAAGAGAAAAAAAATTATCCTTCACGTCGTTAATGCTTAAAACAGAGAATGCTTGATAACCAGCCTACCTTTTCTTTAATTAATAGATGGTAATTAATGCATTAGTGCATTAATGATACAATTGAAACTGAGACAAACAACTGAAAGTCACAGATTGCTCGATATGTTATTTTTCTCACGGTTTGTTGCTGTGCTGAATGGTGGCAACAATTAATTGAAGAAAAAAACCTGTCCAAATGTTGAAATAAAATGCCAGACTTCACTGATATCTGGAATCTAATGCAGTTAAAATTGGTCATTAAGTACTATATGTTGTGCTTTCTTGACTGATTAATCACTTTTATGTTAAATACTAATTGAAAATATTTACTGCCAAATTCAGTGATGCCCAGTCTAATTAAGTAAGAGGCAGTTCTTTTTCTCTCTCTCTGGTTTATAGGTTTATAGTATATGATAGCTAATTTTAAGCAAATTGGATGGTGTTTAGCATAGTGATATGACTATCGGTATAAAAAAAAGGTTTTAACATTGTGTAGATTAGGCATATTTGACTAATATAGCAGTTTGATGGCTGAGTGGAAATTTGAAATCAGACTTTTTCTCTGTGGCTCATTTTAAAAATGAATACAGCAAACATATGTCATTGATGCAGGACGTCAGCGTTGGTGAGCGTTAAGTCTGTGACGTGCTGACAGAGGCATTAATCAGAAAACTGAAAATTGGACTGAACAATTAAAAGATAACATTTTTCTATTGAGGTAGGATGTGATTAATATGACAAAAAAATCAAGATTTGATTTGAGTTTATTCAGAATCCATGTACATAAAAATACAATACATAGAATACAATATTGTAACATTGGGTACATAAGAATTTCCGAGGATAACACAAAAAGTCAAAAATTTCCATTGTGGTCCTCAAAGTGACTTGACTGAAGATGGAGGTACAAAATTGTGCATAAAAATAATATTAGATAAACACATACAAATAATGCCATATAGTACAAAGAACTGTAACCTGACCAAATTAAGACAAGTAGACTACAACCAAAAAGTGTACCACAATAGACTAGACATATAATACAAATTAAAAGTACGCTTAAATTTATTTGATATACTTATACATACAAACCAAATTCCTCTTCCCTAACATTATTTAAGAGATGAGATTTGACTGCTTTTTTTAAACTAGACTTTTCCATAATAGATTGAACACCAAGAGGTAAATTATTCCATGCAATAGCACCTGTGTATTTAAAAGTTCCTTTACCAACTAAACTCCTATACATAGGAACAACAAGCGAAGCCTATACTATGTGCATTGCTAACCGGGGTAAAGCAATATGACATATAAGCTGGAGCTGTTTGCATGTTTTAATCAGTTTCTGGAGACTGGAGACAAGATAACATAGATAAGATAGAATATATTTAAGTTCCGTACAAGTACAATAGGAATCATTAGCTAGAAGCTGTTGACCGAATGATCATGTATGAGAAAGGAAGATGATGACAGATAAAAATGTATTGATGGCAAGTAATAACAGAAATGTGATTTTGTATTTTAAAATATAGGTGACAAGGAAATTACAGACATTTAAATAAGCAATACGTGCAGTTAAAACAAGAACATGTTGGACCATTCCATAACATGCAAGTTATTTATTATTGCGCAATTTGTTGTTCAGCGTATTACACAGTTCTTGAACAAGGTGATGTTAAATGTATCTATTTATCTTTATGTTACATCTCTGTTAATCCTGCTTGTAGATGTGCTTAACTCCATAATTTTCTTTCTTGAACTACCGGTATATTATTATGTCTGCTTCAATGTTTAAAGGTCACTAAAGATGTCATTTCAGTTTGTTTACTATCCCAGGATGAAACTAAGATATTGCAATTCAGGATTATTGTGTTCCACATGAAATAATTGACCCTGAACTCCTATCCTGGTTTATTATATATTTGGATAACCTGATACCCCAAATATTTACTGAAGTTGGCTCCCATTCAAAATGAAGTTGCTTAAATAGGTCATATTTGGTAGAGCGTTTGTCAGCCATTTGATTCAATTCAGGGTTATCAGTGGGTCAGTGAATCGTGTTTAATGACCTAATCGGTCAGAAAAGGTTATTTATTAGTACCACCTTTTATTCATCTCTTATTACATGCATATTCACCAATAAACATGATAAATTAGCTTCTGGACAATTTATTTCACTGGGTTTTTAGATGTTTCTTGTTTGTATTTGTTAACTTTCTTAAAGTGCTAATTGTATGTTGTTTGTGTGTTAATATTTGGTATAATGGCGTTCATGTTCCATTAGGCGGCATCCACCATGTTACTAACCACACCTTCCAATTGGCCAGCTATGCCTATCACTGTCTAGGCAACCTGTTGCCATGGTAATGGGCAGCCAGTTGCCAAGATATACTGCGATACAGAATTTGAGAGCCCACAGCTTCAAGGTCCCATCTTAAACTTCAACTTACTGAAGGCCAGTGGGGAATATTATGGATATGCAGAGGTAGTGTTTTTTATAATAAATTATCATCATCATTGTGCAATCATCATCATCATCATCATCACTTTTTATAACTACCACTATGTTATCATCATTAGTCTTCATTGTTGTTGTCATTATAATCAAAAGGCCACTTTTGTACACAAGGTAGGCTACATAAGCCAAGCAACCTCCAAAGGTAATGAGGTGAAGTGAAAGATGAAACACCCTTTTGACATAACCAGGCCGGGGTTTGAACCCAGCTGCGATAGATCATTGGCCAACCACGCTACTAGTTAGGCCATGGAGGTGCCCTGAAGTGGTCATTGATCAGGGTTATATACATACATATATATATATATATATATATATATATATATATATTGTTTGTTCATCAACAAAGGAGATGCTCCAATTAATTAGACACAGAATCAAGAATATAAATCTTTGAATTGATGTCTAACAACACCAACACACATGTAATATGGAAACATTTCTATAAGAGCCTCAAACATAAACAAAACTCTCATACTGGCATTTTGCTGTCTCAGGTATAATACACCATACCATTAGTCATTAGAGCCCATTGATAAGGTGGTTGTCCAGATGGTACTATTGGCAGGAACCTATCCAGAGGTTTCAGGTTCGAGTTCAAATATTTATCTTATCAGATGGTGATAACAAATATGTGCTCGCTAGTGATATTTTATAATTTATTTCACTTGATTTGTTTTATTTCGTAATCTATGATCATGAAGCTGGAAATAATCATATCAAAGTGTAAGCACTTATTTCATGTGATCATTTTTGCTGAATGACTGATACTACAGGCACCCCCCCCCCTGCCAATCACAGTATGGGAAGACGGATTCAAAATTCCCCCAGGATCTGTAACATGCATTTTATGGCCACTTAAAGTCCTCACTAATACATGAACCAAGAAATATATATCTGGGAAGATTCTTACCTTTTCATCAGTCACAGCCAGAATCTTTGGCATGCAAATAGTCATAAAATATGCTTAAGCGATAGCTCCCAGAAAGAGCAAAACAGTACATTCATTTAAACTGAAGCGATATTTTGATATTTTTCAACTGCGGCAAAAATAAAAATATACACGAATAACTGAAAATAATCTACCGATTCACAATTATTTGTAAATAAAGAAAGTAACCTGAAAATGAACCATTCATCAAATGATTTATGGTAACATGCCAGACAGTATCACTATGTTAATAGGGTTCATCGGTGATTCTTCAAGCCCCATCACTAATCTAGACTCATAATCCACTAATTCAATATCTTATATCTTTCATAATTCAATTAATTGAGAGTGTATTACATAAATATTTTCAGTGTACTTGATGTTTGTTTCAATGTAAATTTGTTCTATATTACGTAAGGTAGAGAAGCTTGCCTTGGTTTATAACATACAGCTGAGGACAAGTTGTTTCTGTAATCTCGGAGCCTGTCAACATCACCTCGGGATTGATGCCCAAAAGATCAAGGATAACTATAACGTAAGCTATGTGTACCTATCTTTGTCATAAGTATATATATATATTATATATATATATATATATATATATATATATATGAGTGGGAATCTGATCATACACATACACACACGTTCAATCTTCCAAAATCTCAAACGACTCTTACTCTGTTTGTAAAGCAATGAGATATCTTAACATTTATTGTCAAGCTGTGAGTAATTCCTTTGAAGTATAACTTGGGTTTATTTTCTTATTATTTCAATGGCTAAGCCAGGAATTTTTGCACCTCTATATTCATTCAGTTGCCATTGGTAAATTTCACAAGTAGAATATATAAGAGATTAAATATCACATCTCCTTTGTTTAAGATATTTTAAAAGGCTTAAGTGCGTCGCTTCCTAGTAGAAATTATGTATAAGAACTTCAAGCAATATGGTAACATTAGATTCACAGGTTCGATCCCAGCAAGAGGTCTAAACTTTTCCAGAGATTAATTTCTCGGCTCACAACATCGTGGGTGGCTGACCACATTAAATGGCGCTGCCGTCTCCACTGAATTATTAAAAACGTTAAAGACCACTAAGAACGTAAAATACCCTCAAACATATTTAGGTTCCATCTTTCCGTACATTGCTCCCCTGTGAGTGGTGGGGGATGAGATTTCTCAAAAACAAAACAAACAACATTAGATGTAGCTCAGTCCTCAATAGGTGACATCCAGGGATCTCTACCCCAAATTTCAACAAGACAAGATAACATTAGACATGCGGGTTGGCGCGCGCGCACACACACACACACACACACACACACAGAGAGGGGGAGGGGGATTCAAGTCTAAACAAGAGAGAAATGGAGAGAGTTTTATTAATCACGAAATCACATAATATTTTAATATGTTTTAATTTATTTTATTCGTACACGTATAATGTAACTAGAACCCAAACTTTACACAGTAAACACCAGGAAAAGACAAGAGACCTTCCGAATGCAGATTGTGCATGATATTTGAAAATATGGGAATTTTGTTGCTATTCATCAAATCGGTTCTCACTCGTGGACATTATTACTGCATTTCTGTCACTGTATTTAGGCTGGTCATGTCTGCGGTGACAACATGGACCTGATTGATGGCAAACCAACTGGATCTGTACGGATATCATTTGGTTATATGTCAACGCTGCATGATGTGCGAGCTTTCCTCAAGTTCGTCCATGAATGTTTTGTGGACAATCCAACAATGAGAGATGCGGATCCAGATGTATTTTATGATGCTGTTGAAGAGCCTGTTACGGATGTGGATGCTAATGCCGTTGAAGCCTACGCTGAATGTGGGCACGGTTTATTCGCTGAAAAATGTACATCAACTGATCGAATTGAAAATCGAGCATCTTTAATTGGTGAAGAAGCATTAACTCATCAGATTACTGCGCAGTACACTGAAGATGTTTCTATCCCATCAGATGATATGACCTTGAACCAAATATTTCTGTACCCCATTAAGTCATGCGGTGCTTTCCATGTGAGTCCAATTTATATAATTTTAATTTGTGAGGTGAAAGTTTTTAATATTTATTTAATAGATAGTAAGATTTCCTTATCACCATTTTTACCTGGTGTGTGTGTGTGTGTGTGTGTGTGTGCATGTGTGCGTGTGTTTTATAACTTTCATATAAATTTCTTCTGGTTACCAAGGTAACAGAGTGGCCTATTGGGAAGCGTGGACTACTGTATGACAGAGAATGGATGATTGTCACAGAAACTGGTATCTGTCTTACTCAGAAGAGGGAGCCACTGATGTGTCTGATTAGGCCATTCATCAACCTTGAGAAGGATAGCCTGTTGCTAACTTATCCTGGTGAGATATGTTTTCTGATTGGAAACATGAAATGTTATGATTCGCAAATAAATTTCTATTCCTAATAAGCCGCTTTGTTTTAATTGTTTTAGTCCAAATTCATCAGCAGTACTCTAAGGACTTTTTATCTTTTGACTTCAGTTCTAATGTAATACCTTATACATGTTTAATTTATTAGACATTATAGTAGTACATGTTTAGACTATTTAAGAAAGCATATAAAAAGTATCTCCTTTACTAGCCATATACTACTACAAGGACATACTAATGCTACTAATACTATATCACCACCCATCTAGTTACTGATCTGTGCCTGTGATTTAATGTGAGAGGCTTATAGACGTTTGTTGGATTTGATCCAAAGAGCTTTTAGTTTCTAGCCTACCTATTTACCACTGAGCCATTTAATCTAATCTTTAAGTTAGAACTTAAGAGAGTGATTTTGGAATTTAGTCAACTGATTAATCATAGACACATGCACACGCACACACACACACACACAGACAGACAGACAGAGAGAGAGAGAGAGAGAGAGAGAGAGAGAGATTCTAACTGACTTTATTTATACTATTTGACCATTATCAGTTAAGCGTAGTGTTTTAGGAGACCCTCCTTTTGACTGATGTGATACTTAAAGCCTTTATTAGAGGGTCACCCAGGCTTTTGAGTTGTCTTTTAATTGTCTAAAGATGGATGATCAGAGATACACCACAGTCATCAGTATTACTAAAGAATCATTGTATAAGCCCACTTTCGGTCATTATTCACTGATAGTTCTCTGTGTCCAGTAGGAGGTTACCTAATTCTGTAAAAACATCAAATACAAGGGAGAGGTTGGGGGGTGGAGGGGAATTAATCACCAGTTGTTGTGGGGTTTTTTTCAATATGAAAAGGCAGCGCCTTTTAATATTCTCATCACTTCCATTATGTTATGGATGAAACGTTTAATCTCAGAATTGGTCTTGAATAACAACTGCACCTGTGAACCTACACCGAAGTACCACATGCAGCTCACTGTTCAGTCATGCTCAACCACTGTCTCAGTAATTTCTCTCTATTTCAAGGTGCCCATGACCTTTGCTTGAACTTGAAAGCTGATCCCGATTTGAGTACGGAGGGGGCTAACCTTTGTCGGAGTAAAGTCTGTACTGATAGGTAAGGCTACGGAGAGACTTTACATAAAACAAATATGATGGAGATTAAAAATTAAAGAAATTAAAATTAAAAATCGTATTTTTACAATCATCACCAATAATAAATATAAAAATGTGATTTTATTTCACTTACAGCACTTGTGAGTGATGTTGAAGTTTAATATAGTAAATATTTATATCAGCAAGATGATATTTGTTTTATATATATATATATATATATATATATATATATATATATCAACATTAAGAATTGGAACAGTTTACAAAATTTGTTGAGTCAGAATGTTTCAAATTTTTAACTTACTCTAAAAACTTGTCTGTTTATCGTTCCAATTGTTAATGTTATTGTTGTGTTTGTTGTTGTGTTTTTGTTGATGTTGCTGATGCTGCTGTTGTCTTCCTGTTGTTCTAATATGATACACTTATCACTTTAAAATAACGCAGGAATTAAAAAACTCCTCTGTATAATATCTGTATAATATCTGTATAGATTAAATGTTGTTATGTGATAGATGATATCGTATAAATGTTTTAATTGCTACTACTACATGTACTAGTACTACTACTATCACTACTATTACTACTAGTCCTACTAGTACTACTTCCAATGTTAATAATAGTAATAGAGATAATATTAATGATATTATTAATACTGTTGTTAATATTATTATTTTATTTATATTTTTATTATTATTAACTCCTATTTTTAATTCATGAAGTAATGTCATATGTGCGTCCTTCGGGTATAGAGTGTTGTTGATGTTTTAGTGTTACAGGTGTAGACTGCGGTGATGAGGTGTCTCTATGGCTAGAAGATGTCCTATGTAGAACGGGTCTAAGACTCGTCAGACAGAGGGACTCCAGAGTGACAAAGTCAGGTGTGTGGAGCTGCCAGTCACAGGCAGGCCTTTAATTATTGGCTTTCGACTATAGCACACCTCATCTAGGCTGTAAAAGGCATTTGTACTAGAATATTATTAATAATAATAGTAATAATAATAATAATGACAATTATTAACACAGCTGGCTACCTCATTGAACAAAAGGGACATTATCCGTAAATTTAATGGGGTTTGTTTTGAGGAGACTAATTTAAAAGAAATTTACAATATCAAGTGAATGGACTATCGAGATGAGAAAACTTTCTGGATGCTTGATGGGCTGAAGGATTGGTCTTTAATTATAAATCTGTTATTTGCTGACCTCTAGCACATTATGACCGTGAACAGGAAATTACCCTCCTTTAGTCATGCTGTCTAAATATATCAGTCAAACGAACTATGACAGATAACTTGACGACAGATCTGCATAAACTATTAATTTAGTTTTGGGGCCAGTTGTGAAGCAGATGTGTGATCTGATGTAATGATGATGACTAGGATTGTGGGTCAAAAACAATTGTTTTATTATGGGCCTTTTGTTGTTGAGTTATGTACGTTTGACATTGACCTAATTTTATTCCATCTCTCTCTCTCTCTCTCTCTCTCTCTCTCTCCCTCTCCCTCAGCCATTTATTCAGTCATTTTCAGTCATTTTGCGTGTGAGCTCACATATGTTCACCCCTCCCCCAACTTTGCAGGGAAATAAGTAAGCACTGCCTACGACTAATAACTGTCGTTGCTTTCTAGGTAAAGGTCATAGGTCAGATGTGAGAGATAACCTGTCATTGGCCAACGAGGCTCAGTTTCTTCTGATCAACCGATCATCTGTAGCCGCCGTATGTGATAGAATTAATGAATCGGAACAGAACTACAACCAGATTATTGGTAGGATGCGATGTGTTTATCTTCTAACGAGTGACGATTTCAAAATTAATGAGTCTTCTTACTAAAACTAATTCATCTACAGTCAATTCTATTGTCTGGTTTGGAAACAATTCTATAGATTTGTAATATAATCTACAGTTATTATCATATAGCATATTTTTTATTGATAATTACACATCAACCTTCAACAGCTGTCATCGTCCAAGACGAGTCAAAATATTTGTTTTTAATTTTGTCACCTGAATTATCTCGCATTAAAGTCACAGTCTATACTTATGATATAATAATAAATATGTATTTTTAACTTTATTCAAAACAGCTGACAATTTTAACTTTACTCAAATGTGCTCAAAGTACATTAAATGTGCTCAAAGTACATTAAATGTTCGACTTTTATTGTTAAGTAAAATTGCATACAATATCTCCAATTTAATATGCTTAAATTTTAGTAAATACTGAGCAATTTGTTTAATGATCTCATTTCTTTTCTACCCCTATTTTAGATGCTCCACATTATAAATAAAATATTCAGCTTATTTCATGGCAGTAATTTTAATGTATCTTGTACTGACTGAGTGTGGTACTTAGACCCGATTGGCCAAAGGTGATTACATGACAAAACACTCTAATGTTAATGGCTGAAACGTATTGCATGACCATATCACAAATGATAGGCCAAACTATAAAAATTAGTCATAATGTTTGTATTATAATAATAATAATAATAATGTATATTCAATTAAGTGCCATTACTAGCAGGAGCCATTCAAAGGTGCTTTACAAATAATATGTAATATAATAATACCCCAAATAATTTGTCTATAAAAACCTCTGTAAGTGATTTAAAAGATACTAATTATTTATTGGTGAAAGTGACCTTGAACAGTTATGTTTTTAGAACAGATTTAAAATTTTCAAGAGACGAATAATTTCTAATATCTGCCGGCAACCTATTTCACAAAGTGGGAGCTGCAACACTAAATGCACAATAACCATATGACTTGAACCGAGACACTAGCACATGCAATAGTATCTGACTGGATGACCTGAATCATTATAAGAAACTGATTTGTTTACAAGCAGACACATATCTAAACAAGCTTTGTTATACCTCTAGATGTACAAAGTGCCGTAAGAAGATTCCGAGCTAATCTTGTCGTATCTACCATGAAACCATTTGCTGAAGAGGAATGGACTTCTGTCAACATAGGAACACATTTATTTCAAGTAAGCTTCAACAAATATATATATATATATATATATATATATATATATATATATATATATATATATATATGTTTAACATTAATTACATACAATTGGTAGGCAGCATTTTATCCATATGACAACATCACATGTAGCTTCCTACACTAAACAAAGGCTGTCCTTGGTCACACATGTTTTGTTGCATAGATGAATATTATCTGTATTACCTCAACATATAAACTTATTATATTTTCATTAGCTATTATTAAGTTGATTTTACTTAGACTAGGCCTAAACATAGACAAAAGTTTAGTCATAACCTATCACAATTAATGGGGAAAATATAGATATACTATTAATACCAGTAGGTGAGTGAGTGAGCCACTTTGTTATGTATATGCTAACATAACAATTATTAGTCCAGGGCATGACGCTTACTCTTGAGATCCACTTGTCCTGTAGGATAAGTGCTGCAAACCTTTACTTGTCCCATCTGAAATTTACTTGTCCCAACAAACCTCCACAATATCACCGAATTACGTGAAGTTACAATTTATTAGCAGCGTTGAATAAAGAATGGTTTTTTTGTTTGTTGTATGTTTATTTGTGAAACACAAGCATATGGAGGCAAACCAGATGTAAACACAAGCACATGGACTGAAACTTCCGTGACCAGGTGACTTAACGAGACAACCACGATCAACTTTACACTGGCTAAACAACCGCAGACATTGATAATGCATGCTGTGATTGGCCCCCCGCATTCAACATCCGCAGTTGGTTTCAGTCTTTTGGCAAACTTCCGGACGGTGATCTGGGGAAAATGACACATAAATTGAAATGTCAAGAAATGACGAATAAACATTGGTTTTCGATATGCTTCTGAGTTTACTGTCGGGCAAGTTCTTGGGTCGATCTACTTGTCCTGCATGCTAAACCACTTGTCCCGGACAAGCATTAATGTCCTGCCCTGTAGTCTTCGGGATAACAGTGTCTGGAGATGATCTGAACAGATATGTCTCACATCAACTTATTTGGTATTTCACAGCTAATAATAATTGCACAGTTTTAGTTTTCAATTCATGCCCAAATATGCCATCTATTATAATTATCCTTATTGAGATACAACAAAGAGGTCATGTCACTTCTTCTGTAAGAATTCTTCATTATTACATATATGAGAATTTGATATTTAAATTCCTAATTTCTAGACCACTCAATCTATATAATTGGTGACAACTCATCTAAGCTACCACCCAGTCTAAGACTGATTCTCTGTAATTGCATATGTGAAATAATAATTAAAATATTTGTACCTCAATATCTGCATAAACTATGCTACAGTAGGTATAGCTATGTGTGTGTGTATGTGTTTGTTTGTTTGTGTGTGTGTGAGTGTGTGTGTTGCAAATAAGGCCTTCTATTTTAATATTATTGTGCATCTTTATGGCCAAACTGGTAGTGTAGTTGATCCCAAAGCTCCACCACCAGGGTTCAATCCCTACTGTATCTACATCTGAAGGGTGTGTCATCTTTCACCTTTCCTCGGTCATTAACTATTTAACCTATCATTATGCCAAAACAATGGCTGTAAAACAATTAAAAAAATTACATTACGCTGTAGATTATCAGTATACTATATTAATATTTTTTTTGTTTATTATTATCTCCTATCACAGTGTATCAGAACCTGTAGTAGATGTCAAATGATCTGTATCAACCAAGAGACAGGAGTAAGGACAAAGGAGCCATTGAAGTCTCTGATGAGGATACGCCAGAAGGTAACTTATCAACGTGGGCAAAACACATCCTATCACTCCCACACACACATGTATAATTAGATTAACAAACCTGAACAACACACAGCTGATTGTTAAGCTCATACAAGGAACAACATAAGATTTTTCAGTAAAATATTTGTTAAGAATATCAAGAAATATCTAAGAAGCTGATCTACTATTCTTTGTGTCAGTTAATGGGACAAACCTTACACACACAGATGTTCTCTTAAGGCTGGTTCTAGCTTTTGTAAGGAGAGCTTGCATGATAAGTGGAGGAATTCTTTAGTGGTTTTTCAAGCCAAGTAGACTCGAAAGAGCAAATTTATTATAATACTAATAATAAATAACTGTAAAATTTTAAAGACGTTAACTATCAATGTAACACAACTTAGTATAAATATATTTGAGTGGATCACAAAGAACTATACATATAAATATACTACACACAAAAACAGGAATATACACATACTACTCTGTTGTGTATGAACGCCTGATGTATGTGTTGGGGGGAGATTTATGAAGGTATGTGGGTCTTCATAATTACTACATCAAAATGACAAGGAACATATCAGGGCCCAGCATTAAGCCATGTGTCTTGGTTAATCTAATAGTATTAATAAACGTGTGTGTGTATGTGTGTGTGTGTGTATCCATGCAGTTGTTGAATTGTCTTAAAAGTTATTTTTAGTGTTGAATGCAATTTCACTTCTGAAATATGGAGCAAACGTTCAAATATGCTTAAGTTCTTTCTTCATTTGTAATTACAGTAATGACTGTCACATCTCTAGACGATCAAATTTTTATATCAAAGACTTTACTGAAACACATTGTCCTAGATATATAATATTTGATCTAATAAGTACAAAGTAGATATTGATTTATGGAAGTATAGGATTTAAAGGATGTTTAGGTGTTGGTGTTCTGAGCCAGTGCCACTATATATATATATATATATATATATATATATCCTAAAATGCACACACACACACACACACACATAAGCACACATACAGTAACTAGCTTAAAATTACAAATACAAACACACCTTTATTCTATCATTTCAGCCACATTTTGGTATTCTGATGCAGCACGTCTCCGACGGTGGGTCAAGAATGTTGAAGACTGGAGAAAAGTTGGTCACTGTGACGAGATGATTATGAGGAAATTTCCTCCAACAGGAATACGGTGCTCTGATCACATATCAATGTTTGTCTACAAAACTTGACACTTGTGTATTATCCAATTGTCAACTTGTTTGTGTTATTTCAGCAGTATATATTAGGGATGTTCTTCCAGACAGACAATGATGTCATAATCAGGGAATAACTTTTGCAATCAAACATGGAAAATAAAAACAAATATTTTATTGAGCCAGTATAATATCCAGTAGATCACCTGTACAAGGTACAAACTCGTGATCCTGAATGGAGAATCACGCCTTATTATGTACGGTGTGGGTGTTGAGTTGTTAAGTTTGTTTGGATATCATAGTGAAAATGTTGTTGTAGCAGAGATTGCTATATCTAACTTGTTTTTCCACTTTACAACTTTTGTTGCTATATATTTTACACTTATATTTTACAATATATTTACACACAATATCAAATTACGAATAATACATGTATAGTATAGCCACAATGAGAGTTTATTATCTAGATTATGGTGCCTTAATCAATCATTACAGTTGGCAATAATATTTATATTTCATTATTATTATTGTTATTTTGATTGTTATTTTTCAATTATTTATTGTTTACCTGAGCATTGGTCAAATAATCAGTTATTGGCGTGCTATGTCCTTCAATCCATTTTTTAGTCCTTTGCCTTCAAAATAATTTATTTCTAACCTCATATATGCCTTTCTTAAGCCATAAAGATGAACCTAATTGAAGTTGTTGTTGATAATTTATCAGTGTAGCCAGTTTCCTTATTTTTGCACATACTGTAAAATCTCTTCTTTAATCAACTCAGTTGTGACCTGCCTAAACAAATACTTAATACTGACCTTAATCACTGACAGAATCAACTGATGGCCGTAACGGAGAGATAACTGGTACATGAAGGTGAGAATTACTGTAACATTTTAAAGTTTATCGTGTTGTGGTTTGGCAAGTACCAGAGTTTAAAAACCAAACCGTGAACAAATCTATTTTTATATAGCATGGTCACATATGACTAAATGCATAGGGATAGTTATCAAACAGCAACTGTCTAGACAGTTCAAGTCTGATTTTCAATTCTGAAAGTATACAGCATTATTAAGATGTACAGCATTAATTAAAAGATTACGAGTGATTTTGTCACCTTGTCCAATTAAATATTTGTCCACACTTTTTAACACCCACTAAATATAGTTGAACGATTCTAAATAGAATCTTTACATCTTGTGATTACTGCATTTTGTGTCTTGCCACAAAGAACTACTTTATTTAGTTCGTTTGAACATTTAGCATTTCTGAAAACTATAAAGGACTTTTAGATATGCAACATTTAAATATGAGATTTTGGTGCTTCTGTTGTTGTTATTATTATTATTAATACTATTACTTTTATTGTTAGTGTTGTTCATATTATGACTTGTACAAAATATTCTACAAAATATCGTCATTAGAGATCACATTTTGAAACTGATGTTGTTGATATTTTGATATACATTGTATGTATAGGTGTTTTATATATATATATATATATATATATATATTACACCGAGTTATTTCATTATAATAATGTTTATTTTTTGTTTATTATTGATGTATATTTCTGTAGTGATATAAGTAAGTTATTTTCATCCAATTTTTAATATGTTATATATACATCTATAACTAATAAAAGCAAAGCTAGCAATAATTTATATTGAATAAATTTTGACAATAACACATACAACACACACACACAGAGAGAGAGAGAGATATATAGTTGATTATATTTATTTAACCTCTGCTGCTCACACATGGGACATATGTAACCAGTACCCAGATGAATCCCCCATGTTGTATAATAATTATATTATCTGAACTAATGCCTTTTTGCATATGCACACACACACACACACTAACACAAGTTTAAGGAAATTTTGACATGTGTTTTATTTGGCAACAAATATCTTAATATAAATACCGATTAAAAAACTAGCATAAATAGTGAGATCTCAAATACACGTATATGATTAATAATGTCATATAAAACAAAATAATTTAAATGTAGCCGATATCGGAAGAGTCTCCGGTCATCTCCAGTCTGTCGTGTACATTAAAATAAGTTCTAGATTACCAAACGCAACTTGAAATAGACACAAAATAGCCTCGGGATTACATCGAAGAAATGTGTTATTGAGCGACGGTAGAATCTGTCTAATGAATCAAAGTGGATACTATATTGTTAATCCCGTAAAGTTTTATAAAATATTAGCAGCGAGTTTGATCCTGGAATGCAAGCCTTGAACTATATCACATTTATACATTTTATGCTTTGTAAAAAGCATCGTGTAGAAGATTCGATTCGGCATGAACCCGAGAACCACCTTTGTTAAAATATGGTTGGTTATGATTGAAAACAAAACAAAGAGGCACTTCTCTACTAACAGACCCTACTGCTTCACCTGAGATCAATAAGTCATTTTTGTTGTCCGTATATCACCAACATGATAACGAAACGTCTCTCTCGCAATTGGCTGAAGAGAGTCACCTGACCACACAAACCACTCCGCCATTGGCTAAACAGTGATCACATGATCCGATATCCAGATTATTCTTCTTCTTCTTCTTCCCTTTTGGGTGTTTCACGTGGTGATCCAGCATCATTATCAACTGGAATTAGTCAAATGATATTTTATTCAATCATCTGTGAAACAATTGATTCTTGCTTAAAATAGACTCAATATATTTAACTATTATCTTCTCAAACATTCAGATAATACATTGCACATCGCCCAAACAGCAGGTAATAAATCATTTCAAGTGAAATATACAAACACATGTAATCCGATTTTCAAGTTAACCTTCTTCAAGCATGCATTTACTCCAAATATAAAAAAGGAAATGCATTCAAATTTAAAAATATGAATTAAATTTTGTTTATTTACATGGCTAGCTAATGAGATTGTGTGTACTATACTATTGTTTCTATGTGAATTTTTATTTGTGGGATACACTCTTTCTTTCTACTCCTTCACAGATTTTAATATTTATATTTTAAATCATGTAAGGCCATTGTTTTTTTAATACTTGTTTTACAAACCCCCCGATCACAGCTGAAATTGACGTTTATTCTTTTTATTACTATTTTTGTGTCAACACGCCTGAACACCAGAAGCAGATTAGGCTGGTGATAGGTCACTTCCAGGTTGAAATTATTTCAGTTATTTATACAGTAAATTGGTCTTCAAGCCTAGAAATCTTGTAAATTTAAACTACCAGTAATTATAAATCCCCCTTACCAAGAAACACATAAATAGTTTGAACTTTGCGGAGATCTACTTAAAATAGCAATCGAAAATATTGCCATGATAAGGCTAGCACTGATAAAAGAATGTGTACGGTAGTCTTATCATGGCAATATTTTTGATGGCTATTGTTTACTTTTCGCTGACGATTCACGATCAAAAGAAAATGATAAAGTCTCAAAAAAGCAAAACTATTGGAGACGTTGTGAAATCCCAACTAAAAGAAGAATATGTTATAGAAAACATCATCG
The DNA here is from genome assembly GCA_025642065.1 of Paralvinella palmiformis. Lineage (NCBI taxonomy): Eukaryota > Metazoa > Annelida > Polychaeta > Terebellida > Alvinellidae > Paralvinella > Paralvinella palmiformis. The sequence continues at coordinate 121,676 of JAODUP010000389.1, read as the reverse complement.
TGGGTCAGACGATCATCGCGGAAGACATGTCAGTGGATATCATTGTCAAACTGAATTTGATTATCAATATAAAAATAAAATATAAAACCAAAGTAATCCAGAATATGTGTCGTGGGGCATTTGTAAATGGTTGGGTACCAAACCTTGCAAATCGTTCAGAATCTAAAACTTGTTTTGACTGACCCTATGTTTTCAGTGATTTATTTAATTTTTGTCCCGACTGACCGACCCTAATTTTTGGAAGGAAAATTTCCCATAAAATAGGTATTCAAAAACCAATGGCATAGATGTCTTTCATATACACAATGTTTATTTGTAAATTTTTTAGTTCAGGTCTTACGCAGACAACATACAGAATGGCAAGATTTTAAACTGCTTTAAATAGGGATTGAACAATTATGCCATTCTGTGCCTATATAAATCCACATAAATTCTCACTTGTAAAACCCATTGTTCAGCACTGTCCTTCTAAGGACTTTAGAGTTTATACCTGTTATATTGACCTGCAAGACCAGACAGTATCCTGACACCACAGTGGGGGGTATATCTTTTTCTTTCATTTCATCACCAACAATCATGAAATGATGACAGTGATGATGTTTTAATGTCACTTTTGTGCACAAGGCAGGCTAAATGGGCCAAGTGACCTCCAAAGGGAATGAGACGAACTCAAAGATGAAACACCCTTCAGATATGCCCACACCGAGATTCGAACCAAGGTGGTAGTGATCTGTGGTCCAACACGCTACCACTTAGACCACAGAGGCACCAACAATCATGAACTGAGGATAACGCATGAAGGCTGTACAACACAATACTATACAATCACTAGCTACAGCTGACTCCTTCCCATCAATCACAGAGGAGCAGTACAGAAATATGGAGTAGGGGGGAGGGTTCAAGCTTAAAACATTTTATGCTCTCAAACAATCTTTGACACCTCACTCTAGTGAGATGTTACCTTCGTTTTATGTGGTCATGCACACACAATGCAGTGAACTGAGAAATTAACTGGATTTGGTCTGAAAGGTAGAAATGTTTATGTCACATGTTAACCAAGAATTACTAGCCATGGAGTGAGCTGCTACTCCAAATGATTAAATCTGTAACCTTACCATTATCTGTTCCATCTTTGGCTTTGAGTTGAGGAGATGAAGACTTCACGGATGCTGATTTAGCCCGAAGTGATGGAGATTTAGCCACCGATGACGGAGGTCTATTTTCTGGCGTCGGAGATCTGGCCACCGGCGATGGGGATCTGGCCACTAGTGATGGGGATTTGGCCACCGGCGATGGAGTGATCGGTTTCGGCGTCGGAGGCTTCGGCGTTGGAGGTTTCGGCGTCGGTGCCTTGGGTGGGGGTGGTGTCTTGACCTTCGGCGGTGGAGTCTCCACCTTCGGAGCTGTTTCTTCTGCAAAATGTAAATTTGGATATCCTCATTAATTGAGAGATTATAAACTATAATGATAAAACAATTAATTTTCTCCAATTATGTTACGACACTGTCCATATAATGACACCTGTCAGAGTCACAATGGCACATGTCAGTGTCAAAATATTATTGTAACCTTATCCCACATCATCATCATCATCATCATCATCATCATTTTTTCACATGCAATAATAACATCTTGCTAAATCATAATGAAACTTGCTCATAATATAATGACACCTGCATGTGTTTGTTTGTATTATAATAATAGTCATAGGTGAGTTATGAAACTAAATGTCCATGTTACCCCCCCCCCCACACACACACACACACACACTCATCACATCCCTCCTTCTCTAAACTATCTCCTAATAACAACTAATTATGTTATGAGAAGACAAAAATCAGATTAAGACAATGATACACAATAATCACAATTTTGACGATACCTTCAGTCTTTTGACCTGACTTTAGTCCCTGTACTATCTTCCCATTGATGTCCTGAATGGCACGTTTAATGGCCGCTTCTGCCGATGCATCGTCTGAAAAAATGAAATCCAATCCAGAATCAGGTGACCATTTGACAATAAGAGATGTTACATGATATACAAAGGTAGATATAATTGAGCTAGATATAGTAAACTATCAAGTTAACCAAATCTCAAGACTCGATGGCTGCCATATCAAATATCTTTACTCTCAATTAACCATCTTAATAATAATAATGATAATAATGATGATGTTTATAATAATAAAGAAGATGATAATGATGATGTTGTTGTTACTTTGATGATGATGATGATGATGATAAATATAATTTTAATCTGCCTAATTAAAAGTGAGTGAGTGAGTGAGTGAGTGAGTGGTGAGTGAGTGAGTGAGTGAGTGAGTTGCTAGACAGGGTCTCATTGATGGCCACTCCAAGGACTCACTGAGGAGAGGGTGACTCCCTAGGGTGACATCTCACAAACAAAGGTATGAGTCAGATTCGAACCCTTATCTGGAGATTCTCAGTGCAGCGCTATGCTCTAACCACTGTGCTACTGGGGTGTCAATTAGGGAAAAAATTAGTTTTATCTAAGAAATGAAACGTTTACAGCTTGAATTTAGAAGTCAATAGTTTTATGTTCCTTATAATGAATGCCATGGTGACATTTCCATTAATTTGTTTAACCTAATCCACTAAAAAGCCTCTTTTGTTCCTTAAGTGTTGTTGTTGTTTGATTGATTGATTGATTGATTGATTGATTGATATCTTTCATTTCATGATCTATAATTATGAACCAGGGGTAGTATATGAAAGTACAAGCATTTATTTCTAGTGTGGTTCCTTTTTATTACTGTATCTCCATGATCAAGTTCATTAACAATCAACTGTACACACAATCAATATTCACTCAGGTGTTAATTTTATGGTTGAGTCAACCAGCGATGAGTGGCCAGTAGAGATGGATTTGAAATAAGAACCTTTCATATTTAGTCCCAACACATTATCACAACACTCTTGAGTACCTGGTAATTCAGATAATTAATGTTCATGAATATGCATATATTTACCTTGTAAGTGTGCCATATCAAGTGCCTTTTCAAATGAGCTCAAAGCTGCCTCGAATTCCTGAAGTTTGGCTGAAAAATTAAGAAACACAAACATATGCTCATTATAATGCTTTCTTTTATAAAGGATGTATCTTACTTTTTTTAATAATTTTAGTATATTGCATTTCTTCTTCTTGTCAATAACGATACCATATACATAAGTACAGACACCGAGGTGCATGTCATATGTTTATTTCCTTCACGGTGCAAAGTACTTATTTTTCATCAAGGAAAAATTACACAATCAAGATGCGCAAGTAGACTGTCAATAGAACCAGCAACTAGTGGGTTAATGAGGATCCTACAGCTATCTGATTCATCCTCTGGACAGACTTAATTCAGATATCATATATAATTTTAAGATGATGATGATGATTGATGTTTTATGGCCACTTTTGTGCACAAGGTAGGCTAAATGGGCCAAGGATAGAACACAGTATTACCAATGATATGGTTCATTTGAAATTTTGAGATTAACGTACAATGATTATGAATTCCAAATTAGAATATTAAGGAATATTTATCATTGTTTAATGTTTGTAAAAAAAATTAGATTTAGATGTAATAAGCATATTCATCTCATTTGTTTTACTGTACGTGCATCAAAGTCAGGGGATATCATGGAACTGTTCTTATTCTGTTCCTCGATTTGAAACGGGATAGTTAGTCATATATTAAAACTACACTGATTTTACAAAATGAGAGCCACAGATTAACAATGGAAAAGGCCAGTCCATGGACTAAGGTATCATGGATGGACTAAGGTATCATGGACTGCTCACATGCCCAAGTAATTAATCTATTATAATCTAAATGCTGCAATTTATATGGGAAATGGTTTGTTTTAAACATCAGTATGCACTACCTGGGTACTGTTTCTACGCTATCTGAACACTAGCTACATTCCCTACCTTCAGCCTGCGCTACCAATACTGTAGCATTTAACTGCCACATCATGTCCTTGGCCTGAGATGCCTTATCCGATGACTTCTCCCCAAATTCCTTCGCTTTTTCATGTTGTCCCATCTCCAGGTAGCAACGTCCCATCTCGTGGTACAGCCATGTCGCCTCGAGTGGTTCTTTGGTCAGAGGTAGCTTCTGTTCCCAGCTGTGTGTATAATGTGGATTATATCAGAGATGAAGGGAGGTTTGTATCTTGTTTGAATAGAATCTGTATTAATACTTGAAAGGGTTAGATGCTAACCCACTCCACACCATTTAATAATAACAATAATAATAATAATAATAATAATAATGTTGTTGTACTGGTTGCCAAAGTTATTGGACACTGAAAGACCCTAAAACTGAGCCACAAGAAAATAAAACTGAATTTGAAGTGAACTCAAGATGAGTTTTATTTCTAGTCCATAAACCTGTGAATTCTGTATGATATCACCCTCCTCCCCCACACACACATACACACCACACACACCCTAAGCTATATCGCTCCATTTATTTGTTTCTAAGGGATGACTGATTTTGAAGCAAGACTTCCTAATGATGCAAAACAATCTTGCAGTCAGGTCTCATCAGGATAGCTCACCTGATCCAGGTAATACTCAATAGTAAATCCTGCATAATTTGGTCCAGAACATGGACTGGCAATACTATTGAGCCAGCAAATAAACTGACAAATGGTAGAACATCAATATGGACACTAACGAGCAGTAATGGCCAGCACAGCTATAGGTATATGGCCTGATCCTTAATTACAGGTAAAGTATTGGTAACACCTCACATGGACTAATGCATTCAGTCTAGAATAAGATCCAAACATAGAGCTGGTCTAGACTATAGACTGACAAATGATGGATGATCAAAATACCTGACAACGATCAGAGTGAGAAGATCTGACTCACAGCATCACTCTAGAGATGAACTGATAACTGACATTCACAGACTAACTTAACATTTAGTACACAAAGTCTGTGTTCTCATACCTCATGATCTATCATTTTATGTATGAAGTAAATCAACTCAAATCGAAAGGAATTTTGAGTATTATATAACACATATTGCCAACAACAACTTTGTCTACTCTTAGCAATGGTAACACGTCTGAGATGTATGGCCTAATAATGAATACTTCGGACGGAAGATGATCAAATGCGTCATCCCAAAAACATATACTACATCAGGAGTACACACACATAAAGTTCAGACTGAGGCACAACTTTCATTACACAGTTCTCATCTAATTTTGTAATATCACAGAATAGGAACAAAGCATTTGATACGGTTTACTTACACGTCTATAGCTTTAGCATACTCTCCACTTCTGGCATATACCCGGCCAAGATTGTCCAAGGCTCTTGAATTGGCTTCCTTCAATTTACTAGAAAAACATACATATAAAATATAATAATAACTATACAGAAGCTATCTATACTGAAGCAGAAGTGAGTCATGTATAAGGGCAGTGTATTTAATAAAGGTATTAATAAATCTAAGCAATAATCTAATAACATAAGAAGTATTTATATGTAATATAATATTCAACACATCTAAATACTTGAAATGTTAGTTGATATGGTAATTTGGATAATATTTTATTTAAATTGTATTAGTGTTCACAAATTTTAATATCTATCATAAATATCTCTATTTGTAAAATGTCATATCATTTTTAACACTAAATATATCAAATGTCTACATTTTAGTTTACAGATAATTATATAATGTAGTGAAGTATGTATCTTTAATATTATCTCTTAATACCAGTGTGTTCTCCAGGCATTGTTTAGCCTCAGTACTGGTCATATACCTGGGACAATTATGGCCAAGAGATTTGTCTATTTCAGTAAACAAATCCCACATCACACAGGTATGAGACAGTGAAGCGTTCTAACAAATGGAGGATCAGAACACCTGTACTCTCAAAGTTACAACAATTGTTCTATATTATTATCTACCTTTCACACCGATGACGGTTAGTGTGAAATCATATAAAAACATCAACATAATTTATTTGGTCATTAAACTGATTCGATATCAGTTGGAAAATGTTAGAGTAATTATAGTCTGTGCCACATTGAATATGATTATCTTATCTGTTTGTGTCAGTGTTTGATGTTTAATGTAATATTATATCCATATCGTATTCTAAGAACTGGACTAATTACATCCATATTGTCAGCTATATATTATTTTCGTCTTGGAAACAATGGTGTTAACTGTTGTGACAATCTCGAGTAATCCCACTGTGATGAGATCATACTGTTGTCTTGAAAGCTATTTTCATAGTGATCACAGTATTTCAAAAAGGAGTACAATACATTTCGATGTTGATTGTTATAACTTACTTCTTTTTAGCCATTTCCAGGTCTATATTGTGATGGTGTAAAGCTTTGTCCAGCTCTCCTAATTCTATGTAAGCATTACCCATAAGGCTCTGCAATCCAGCAATAACTTCCTGTCTGAAAGGAATAAACAACATTACTATTATTATATAACACAAAATAAGATGGAATTTACATAAAATCTATTATAACTGGACAACAGTTGGATGTGTGGGAGCAATTGGACATTTAACTCCTTTGGACAATTGTCCTATTACTTCCAAACATCTGGTCTTTCTTTTTCCTTATTTATTCATTATTATATTAAGCTAGGTTGGCCTTGGTTTAGTGTATATATATATATATATATATATATATATATGTTCTACAGTTATCAACTTCTAACCATTGTCTTCAGTCATCAACTGGTAACTAAACAATTATGTTATCAGAAAGTTTAACCATATAAGTCAAAATACAGTGTAATAAATTTAAATGATCATAGTGAGTGTCTGGTCAATATTTATATATATATAATATATATATATATATATATATATATATATATATATATACATTTAATTAAATCAAATGAGTTATCAAATGAAATGATGAAGATGATTGATGTTTTACGGCCACTTTTGTGCACAAGGTAGGCTAAATGGGCCATATCAAATGAAATGAATCTTAGCACTTCTTTTGTGCAAACTAAATGGGCCGAGAAATCTCTGTAACTGGGTGGTGAAATGTAAGGTGAAACATGCAACAGATATGGTAGCAGGGGCTCCTAACCCTAGTATTAGAGGTCTGACTAGCCACACTATTAACTAATGAGATACCTCACATGGAATTAATGAAACCTTTTCTGTATTGCAATACCTATTATCATAATATTATGGGAATATGTACTGAAATGACTCACCTATTTTCAAAATATTAATTTTAAAACTAATCTGGCAAAATATCAAATGACTTTCAGATGCCTACAAGACCAGAGAGGTCAAAGACCAAGGGACAAAAGGCCAAAGTGGTAAAAGCCCTGAAACTGTGGATATCCCGAGTGAAATGAATTTCATGACTTGATGAGGTGTTCATGAACATTCATGAACTATTCTTGAACTATTCATTAAATGTTCACATGACTGGTTCATGAACAGTTCACCATACAAATTCATGAATGGATGAAGAATATTTAATGAATCTTAAAAGGTTCATGAACCATTCATAAATTGTTCGCAAACATAGTTCAAGAATTGTTACAGAGAATAAAACATATGAAACAAGTAGTTTTGGCATATATATTATTTAGTTTTTAGGATGAAATGTCAACATTTAAGAGCATTAACTGTACTGTTATAGTATATCCCATCAAAGAAGAGCAGGAGACGGTCATTACTCATACTGTTACATAAATCTAAATAATGTTCAGGTTTCTATTAGACTCTATATTTTTTAAACAGATAGTATATAATCAAAGGTTTATGTTTTAACACCTTAAGTCATATAGATCTAGTGCCATCAATTATAAATATCTTAGGTAACACTATTACCATGTAGTTAGAGTCTGCCCAGAGCTGAGCTCCCAATTTAGTTGAGTTCGGAAATGTTTAAATCAGGTAGTTGAATGATATTTTATTTACATGAGAAATTATTATTATTTTTATGAATTTATGATAAAATAAATAATGAAACTTATTAGTCTGGAGTTTATCACTTACTGAAGTGTGCATATTTTACATTGAATTAGCCAATATCTCAATTGTTTATGAACATTGACAGCATCAAATGATCAGTTTATGAACAGTGATGATGATGATGATGATGACTGTTGTTTTTAATACCCCATATTAAGTATTATTATATCACACATTATTTGTACAGCGCCTACGAATGGCTCCTGCTAGTAAGGGTGCTGTAATGAAGCGAAGTGAAAGATGAAACACCCTTCAGATATATAGGAACAGTGACTCAATTGTCTATGAACTGCATCAAGATGTTCATGAACTATTCATCTGTAGTATTCATGAAGTGTTCATACACACTTCATGAGTATTGAGTTCATAAACTGTTCTTGAATGTTGTAGTTTCATGAATATGACCATTACTTACTTGTTATGTATAACACATTCAAGAATTATTCATGAACTGGTCATGAACTCTGTGCCTTGAACTGTTTAGGAAATGGTCATGAACATTTCATGAATAGGACATTTTCATGTTCAAGAACCATTCACAAATTCATGTGTTGTTCATGAATTCTGTGCATGAACTGTTTGGGCACAATTCATTAATAGTTCATAATCTTTTTACCAGGAATCTATGTGCTTAGGTGTGTGTGCATGTTTGTGTGTGTGTGTGTGTGTGTGTGTGTGTGTGTGTGATTACTTACTTGTTATGTATAACACTATCACTATAACTTTCCACAGTTTTCATACAGCTCCTGGCTCTAGCCAAACTCTCTTTATATTTGCCATCATAAATCTCTGAGGAAAAATATTTCAATTCGTAAATAATTTTTACATCCATAAACATTTCATTTAGCTCAGACAGCTAAAACCACAACAAACCATATCTTCTTTTCACTAGTACATTTAAGATACATTCCAAACATAGACTGCATTTAGACTCTCAAACCAAGTTATTATTTACAATTACAGCTAACTCCACTAAAACATGATCCACATAACTGTGTAGCAAAAGAATTATAATTAATCTGAATATTAATAATTATAATTACAATTACTTAAAAATTAAATTATAATCAATATAATATTCTTCAATAAATAAAGTAAAATTTTGCAGATTATGAAATAAATAAAACTAATAATAATTATATAAATGAATAAATTATATAATACTATTGTTACATTTTCAAATGATAAATCTCCAACAAAATTACTTAGAAATAGGCTCATGATTACATTGTATACATGAGAGTACCTTTGACATAATCAAAGTAATATAATACCATATATATATATATATATATATATATATATATATATATATATATATCCTACTTTACCTTCATCTATCTTCTCTAGTTCTCTAATGATGTACTGATTGGCTGTTGTCTTGTTGTCTCTTGCTCCTACATGTCGCGGAATGATGCAATCGCGTTTACGTGCATACATCGGCTTCTGCTGACGCCAGAAATCTGTCCGCGTATCTAGATACTGCAGTCCAGCATGTACGAGCTCATAGATATTTTGTCCTGTTGGACTGTGTTGATCTGGAAGAAAATAGAACAGGTCAGTTGACATTTGGAGCTGGAACAAACCAACAGAAAATCTCTCCTAAAACATATGATGATATGTATTACTGTCTAACATAAAGGTTCGATAGAGTCTGTATTGTTACAGATGTATTGGAATGCATTTGTCCAATTGTTGAAAAAACATTAACACTTTTCTTGGGTCAATTCCATAAATTTAATTTATTTAAAAATTATAAGCTTTTAATAAAATGATGGACCTAAACTGGAATTATAAATGTACACAATCCATTTTTTGTATTAGTTTCTAACTGTAAGGTGGCAAGCAAGATTTCATTGTCTGTATTAATAAGCTGAACAACAACATAAGAAATTCACAGTATATCCGCCCATAGTGAAAAAAATATATATATATATATATATATATATATATATATATATATATAAAACACACATACACACAAGCGCAAGCTACATTAATAAACATATATAGAAAATACACTCACAAAATAACCAAACAAAAATTATAAATGATACTGATGGTGAGAAAGCTTGAGCTATCATGGGCATTATTCCATGACAACATTTCATTATACGATGGTACAATAAGCCTATTTTGTCTTATTCACTATCATGGAATTCTTCAAAACATAAGACCCAATCAACTGGACTCGAAAATTAATCACAAATAATAAAATAATGCATTTTAATCAAAGCCAGCTAAATATGAAAAACGAAATGCTAAATCAGCACTCCCAATGCTTAATATTCAATAAGCAAACTAGAACACACACAATAACACAACAAGTTATAATAATGTACACACTGAATAAAATCAGAAACATGTTTGCCAAAATGTAACATTGTCATAGCCCATAGTGTACAAGGAGCTGTAATTCGTTTAGATATATTGTACATCAAAACAGTTATATTTGAAGATATGCATTGACATTTGGTTCTGAGAATGCATTCACAGCAAATTTTGTATTTTCCATCATTAACTTTTCTGATTTTATACATTGCATGATTATTATTCGATGCCAGAATGCTCTGTTTCAAAGTCATTATTCACATTAACACAAATTTTAAATATCTTTGTCGAAATTTATAAACACTGTGTACAAGGATGTATAACGATATTCAAATGTTTATCTGACATATCTGGATCCTTTTCTATCATAGTACACCAAACCATTCATTAGCATAATACACAAGCCATTCATTAATATAACACTATTCACTAACATAGTGCTCATAAATTGTTCATTGGCACAAGGATAAAAAAATATACTAAACAAAGCATCATTACTTAAATAGAAAAACGCTAGCCAAAGCTAAACACTGAAAGCACTGGAAAGGATGAGATGTGATTATGGTTACCATGGTAACACCATGTATTCGCCAACATCCAGAACCCATTTTAACATGTGACTTCAAATTCTCTGTAAAGAAGCATATTATGTTGATTTAATTCAAATGAAGACAAACAAAATAATAATTTTTTTTTACATTTCATGATTTTATGTTACATACAAACTATTTGAGAGATTTACATGGACATACTATTTACTGCAAACGCTTGTATTCTGCATGTCTGTCATTCGAGTACTTACTCCATGTAAAAATGTTGTCCAGTATATATCTGGAATCACTGAAAATGTTGAAAAACCTCACAGAAAGGTTTTCTTCTAATTTTAACTGAGGAAACTCTGCTCCATCAATTTTAAGTTGAGGCAGATACCATCTTGCAAACAGAAAACTTAATTAATTACTTCGTTTCCATACAATTTCAATATCTCTATATACCACAGAAAATATACAGATTACGTTTCCATCAGAACTAATGGGGATATCAGAATTCAATCAGTTCTGAAACCAAAAAGTTTGATCGCAGATGTCACGGATGAAAAATAGACCAGATATTAATTAATCCTAATTACCTGTTTCTTTCAGTAAATTCTCCAGGTATACACGATCTCCGTAGAGTTCGCCGAGCAGCTGTTTCACTGTCTTGTCGTTAACGACACTTTTGTACTGAGGCTTCTTCTGCTTACGACGCGAATTGGTACTTGGACGAGCGTAGCTCGCTTTGGCGCCCTTCTTCTTGGATGTTTGCTGCAGAAAATAACAACAGCCAATATTATAATAAATCAAACATTACAGAAACAACAACTCATTAGGGTTAAAAACTAACATTCAGTATGTGACGACGCAGTGCCTGCAGGAAAAGTGCTATGTTCCAGAAAACATATATCAAGTGTATGCTATTTCAAATTTAAATCCACACAAATCCATTTCTTGTCTATTCTAGCCTTCACTGAGATTTTTGTATATTTATGGAACCTAGAGTGTATTAATTCAAATTTATTAGTTATAACTGTATAGTGTGTATTAAATACAATACACTTATATACACTATTAATTATGCAAATTCAGGATAACTTAGTTGTATCAACCAGTTAAGCTCTCCATCACTCTAAATTATTCCATTAATTTATTGATGTTTACTATCGGTTTGTACCTGTTAACAAATAATACACTTTACAATGGCATTAGCCACACACACACAAACAAACAAACAACAAAGCCCTTCCACAGTCAAACATGTTACATCCACAAATATACCTTCATGCCATCTTACCTCAATAAGAGCTGTGAAAAATGATAAATCGCCATCTTTATTGAGTTTCACCTTTTCAGGACCTACATGGAAGATAAACAAAACAAATCAATTAATAACTGATAAAATAATTATCGAGAATCAAAACATGTCAATTTGCATAAATCATTCCATCATTATTAGCTGATGATGGTTTTTCTGGTTCATTCATTTATCATTTGGTGTCCATTTTTACATCACTAATTAATATCTAGCTTCCGCATATTTTGGACTTTAAACCTTAAAATTAACACCAAATGTTTATTCAACGCGTTCTTATTTCCTTCCCACTGATAGTTAACATCATGTAATGACTTTTTAGCATTTCTCAGCCATCTTGTATAACAATAACTAGTGCTCTAAGAACTTTTATGAAGCACCAGTAAGTCTGGGTAGTACTATTGTTAAGTACTGCGGACCTCAAGGTTGGAATTGGAATCTGTTCGTCTCATATCCCAAAGGCAGTCACCCCTCGGACATAAATCTGAACTGTGACTTGTGCTGAGGCTAAACAGAATACTCACTCACTCCCAGGACTTTATTTATTCACTTTTGTTACAATCACACAACCACTAGTACTGTCCCCTGGTGTGGAACTGCATAAACGTCTAACCTTTCCAGGGAGCATACTGTTTCTGGCTGTTAATTATAGACACATCATAGCTGACCATAAAATATAACCATCCTGCCATGTACTCATTTACGGCTGAGTAAACTTAAAATTAAGTATTTAAGGAACCCATTAACTGTTTGGTAGATTTCAGCTAAAACCATCAGCCTACCACATAATCACAACAACCTACTTCACCTCATCCACCGATATATATAGCCTTCAGCATCTTGAGTCTGAAATGCATACCTCAAACGCCCTCATTTGTTAAACAAATGTAATTATCTATTGCTGAGTTGACTGAAATATGTGGAGCATGAAAGGAATCAATCAAATCTCTAAAACTAACAATGGGACTAAAACCTGCGCACACCTAAGGTATTTAAATATCTGTCAAGCTACCAACTGAGCTAAATATAATAATGAGAATTCTCCTTTACTATCTTCATCATTACATAAACATTTTTAAAACCAAAGACTAATTAAACAAGATATAATACGGAATTATTTAAATCTCAGTCACATTCTGTGACAGAACTGTTCTGGATAACCTGGATATCAAATTTTTATTTGATTTATTAACTATGGGGTAAGTGGAAAGGCAGAACACATTTATTATGATTTAAATATTTTTCAGATTAATGATGCCAGCTATTAAAACTTAACACTGAACCAGAAAAAGATTATTAATATTATTATTACAGTGTACATTTACCTTGGGGCTTTTTGCACATACACATTCATAATAAACACCATTCAAATATGGCTTAACTAGTGAAGCTAAAATATTGCTGTCTGACCTTAGTACACACTACTGTATAATGATAATACATATATTAATAATAATAATGATAATAATTATTATTATTATTAATGGATCAGTAGCAATAAATACTTACTGCCAACTGAATTGTCTATGGCTTCTTGTGCTTTTTGGATCCCAAGACGAAACTCCTGGAGTTCTGGCCTCTTCTTGTGACCTCGGTGATAGAAAACAAGGGAAAGCTCAAATTCTCCTTTACTGTATAAAGCTTCAGCCTTCTGGAACAGGCCCTGGATAAGAAAAGGATATAACTAGGTCAGTTGATAAGACATTGTATATTAGTGGTTATAGACTAGGGAAGTAGTGTGTGTGTGTGTGTGTGTGTGTGTGTGTGTGTGTGTGTGTGTGTGTGTGTGTGTGTGTGTGCCCATATACCTGATCATTTTTGTATTGGGTGTCTGTGAATGTAGATGTTCTCTATTTGTGAAACAGCATATGATTGCATCTATCTGAGTGAGCAAATGAGTGAGTGGATAAGTGAGCTAGCAAGTGAAAGTGTGAGTTATCAGACACAGGGGTGCATCACAGTTAAGTTCATATACATACATACACAGCTGCCAGTTTAAATTACCTTATGATAATCCTTGTTCTCAGCCAATGATGATTCAGCATCCTTGAGAGCCTGTTCTGTGTTACCGAGTTGGAGATAACACTTGGATCGAGCCACCAGACAATCTCTGTCACCACGGCGCACTTCTAACGCCTGGAAATTTAACAATCAGTCACAGGTTGTCAGTATAAGCGTAAACCAGGCCAAGTGTTGATTGATATAATGATAATATGACTGAGGGAAGAACTAATACATCCTATGGTGCTTCATCCCTGCTTTTTGTTCTTTAGTATGGTCTCAATGTTCATTTTAAAATGGGATCTTCCCATTTTGCAAATGCACTAAAAGCCTTGTGGTTGTTAGATGGACAGCCTGGTTTATTATTTTCTCATGTGTCTGCATGTATTTATCTATGTATACATAATGTGAACAAATACTTTCTAAAAACCGTAATTACCTATGGCTATATGGTCATTCTGTATGGGAGGTCGCAGGTTCACTCCTCGGCCGTGGCACTATAGTAGGGGCAGTTTTTCATCCAACCAGGCAACTGACAAGGTTTCTTGTCATTTATTCTATATTTTTAATTTATTTAGAATTAGTCTCCGTGGGGAAGCTGTAAATTACAGACCATTTGCGTCTCCCTCATTTGAGGTTGTCCGCCACGTAAAAAACCTGTCATTTCGGCCATTATTATTATATAATTATATCTATATATAGAGGGCTATATAATTTTTTTATTTCATATCATTTTCGTAATCCTCCCCCCCCCCCTGTTATTAAGATGGTACGTAACAAATCTACTTGGATCAATTACCAAGTAGGTGCATTGAGACCACGAACACAATAATGAAATGGGTGGAACTATAATAGGAGATTGTGTCTGATTGTGTCAATTTCTCTTTGACACAGGCATCAACAAAAAAGTCGGAAATCTACCTTACCAGTTGTGTTGTGCACCATCAATGAATCAAACACAATCAAAGATTCTTACCGTTGTGTAACTCTCAATTGCTTTGGTATATTCCGAATTCTTATATAAAGCATCTCCCTCGGCGCGATACGTTTCAAACGTTCCACGAGGCCCAACATCAGAGTTATCGTCTTGGTACATGATGGTTGTTCGTCTCCGCTAATATGTTTTTTTTTCTAGCTTGCTCCAACACCCTATTGTGTCAAATGGCTTGTGGTTTTGTTGCAATCCAAGTGGCATGGTTACAATGACTTCCGGTTGAGAATCAATGCAAGCTACGCGAGGGGGCGCCTCTAACCACAAATAGCCAAAATGGCGCGCACGCGTACACACACACACACACACACACACACGTTTTCTTACACACATTATTCCAATGATGTTAATAATTAATAAACATGTTGATGAAAGACAAATTACAAAATCCTGGCGAGATATAACACGTTAATCAGTAAATATTCTAGTGTTCTGCCCAGGTGACAACTAAACTTTATAATGCCGTATTCAGCCATGTTTAAGGCTGCCAAATTTGATGTATTTATAGACAATCGGTTTACTACAATCCTGTTGTTCCGTATATATATATAGTATTTATAATAAGCTCTCCGGTATTAACTATCGAAAGGTGTTAATAAATTAATCATCTTCTGAATCAACAACAATATTATGTGCAAAATGTATATCATTATGCAACATACACCGATCATTGTCAACATAAACTAAATGATAAAGGAATCGAGTCTGTTATTTATTAAATGTGCTCTCTATTTTATATATGTCACATATAATACATAATATTGAATCACTAAACCCTATCAATTATCTATCTATCTATCGATATTAGGGATGAACCGGGAGGGAAGAGAAAAAAACCCGTTTTCACTTCTTATAAATTAACCAATTAAATAATAGTTGGAATTACACCAAAAAATCTTAAGAGTCCAAATGTATTTATAGTTTATGCACACATTTAGGCATACGTACATACATACATACATATATACGTGTGTGTGTTTTTCTTGGTGTGTGTGTGTGTGTGTGTGTGTGTGTGTGTGTGTGTGTGTGTGTGTGTGTGTGTGTGTGTGTGTGTGTGTGTGTTGCAACATTCTTATCGTAATATTCTCATGATTAAATTAATTTCAGAGGCGGATCCAGGATATTTTCGGTGAGGGGGTCTTAACAAGGGTGGAGTCATCATGCGAGGCACATAGTGCGGGGGAGGGGTGGGTTAGAGATGTCAGAAAACCTTGTGTCGGCCATTCAGCTCCTCAAATGGCTTTTGATTAGCTTCAACACAAAGAAACTACGCTCTGCGTCGGCAGATGTTGCAAGCAGAGTACATCCTAATACCAGTAAATTTCTAATGTTCGGAAAGAAATCTGGATCTGCAGATACTAAGGATTTCATCAAAACATCAGATATATCGGCTTTGTCAGGCTGCCGCAACCACATATTGCACCATCTGGATACCTGATTATCTAATGACCTCGGAGTTAGCAGATCCTCATGCCATGATTCAAATTATTCTGGGGGCCTATCCCCAGTTTAAAGATGGTAAAGATAGTATTAGACTCAGCAAAGCACTCACTGGTCAGCAGTTGTTTGTAGAGAAACGGTTCTGCAACTGTTGCAATAAGATACTGTTCATACCATGATCCGTAGTCTTAGTGTCACTATCCCAATTCCAACGACTTTCATTAACCTCTGGATAAACATGCAATATTGTTTGAGTGCAAACTCCAGGAACATTTGCCTCTTGGGAGAATTGTCAAAAATTGTATTTACTAAGTAATTATTTAACAGATAGATCACAAGCATACTTCATTTTATACTAAGTGACTGAGTAACTTAGTATAAAATGAAGTATATTGTGATTTGTCTGTTAAATAATATCAGACACACATTACACACTATTCGTTGTGTGGTTATTTAAGAATGATAAATTCGCAGTACTACTACTAGTGATTATGTCGCCAAATGATATATTGCATTTAAAGATGGATGATCCTACTAGAGATGGTTCTGGGGTTCTGACCCCCTGAGAGGTGGGGGAGGGGGGGTCCTGGCCCGGACACCCCCGTAGATCAGCCACTGAGTGTGATTTACAAGTGTATTCCATGTGCTTTACAATACAAAATGACACCTCATGAGTTCATATTTGTGGAAAGTGCTGACAATTTACATGCTCGTTTTGCCTGATGTTGTTGAGAAATGTTTGATGTTTAACGGCCACCTTTGTGCATAAAATAGGCTAAAAGGTAATGAGGCGAGTTCAAAGATGAGACACACTTCAAACATGACCACGCCAATATTTGAACTCGGGTGGTTGAGATCTGTGACGAACCGCGCTGCCAGTTAGACCATGGAGGTAACCCTGATGTTGTTGTTGAGATATATATGTATATTAGGCTACGATTGACGTACATTAACATTACTCAAACTGATAGTCCTCATGTGGACCAGTACCAGTCCACCAGACACCCACTGCCGGTCCTCGACTAGTTTCCAGAAAGAAAATAGACGATGACGCAATTTAATAAGCGATATAGAATCTCACAAAAAGTAATCTTGTACTACTTGTTTACAAGATAAATATGGAATAATATGTGTCAACTTTTATCATATTTATATGAATGTTTACATAGTATTTTCGCTGAATGTAAACAAATAACATAGTAATTATTTTACTATCAACACGGATTATGCAATATTTATAAATGACAATATCTTATCGAGCATGTTACACTTTATATATATATATATATATATATATATATATACACCCCCATTCCAATTAACACAGAGAAGGTTGTTACTTTTTTTCTTCTGGTGTGACGTGTCACGTGCTTATGCAAATCTGGTAATAGTTTAACACAGATATGGTATCATTCCTTGGCAAGTCGAAAAACAAATGCTTAATCCTCCGCATCAGATAGTACGATAAGTATTATCTGTATATCACAGTGTGGTATCGCGCAACAGCTTTGTCATTATCATCATCATCATCATCATCATCATCATCATCATCAGTTCGTGGCAGTTAGTCAAATATCATGACAACTCACCCGTCATTCCATAACCTTTATACCACATCCAATCTATCCCTCCTTCTTTTACCTATAATTACTCCCCGTAGTTTAATCACTGCTTATTTCGGCTAGTTCTGGTGCATATATCTGATCCAGATGGCTCAATTAAGATAACCATTACCTTTGGAGGTCGCTCGGCCCATTTAGCCTACCATGTGCACAAAAGTGGCCGTAAAACATCAATTAAGATAACCATATTATCTCAGCCTATCAGCACCATCCTAACATAGACCTGCATATTGTGGCATGAATATTCATGAGTAGTTGTGAACTGTTTGTAGCCTAATTAGTTTCTTTTAAATATTATTTTCAACCTTACTGACATTTACGTGGGGACATTAAATAAAACATCTTTGGATATTATATATATATATATATATATATATATATATATAAATCGTCAAAACTGGACAAGGCAAGTTAAGAGTTGTTGGTCTTTCTAAACCTGGTCGGTTGGGGTTCTAGTTGTATCTACCATACAGCAAGCAATACACAATTCGCTTAAAGGTCACAGATAAAGTTTTCCCAAATAAGTAAAAATGTCAGTGTTATTTATTAAAATAAATTTCAGTCAGAGATATAATTAATGTTTTCCTAGAAATAAAGTTAAAGTGGTTTTAAAACTTCCTTTGCTAGCATCTCAAATGGACAAATATGACACAGCTTTAATCGAGAAGCTTCGGAAAACTTCGGAATATGACGTTATGTTTGACAAACTTAGACACCAAACACTCGCCGTGGCCTTGTTTATCCTGTGTTACGTGTTCTGTATTGTCGTTGTTAAACGTATAAAATGGTGTATTGTGCCGCATATAATTGTGCAAATGGGTCTGCCAGACGGCAGCGTGTATTGGTGAATGGCAAGTTATCTACTTGGGAAGGAATTATCAGCGGCATACAACAAGGCAGCGTACTTGGGCCAATTCTAATGACCTACCTGAAGATATTTGCAGATGAGATCATGCTCTTCTAGGATATAAGTTCCCATGATGACTGTCTACAACTCCAGGATGACGTAAATTGGTTAGTGGACTGGTCCCAGAAATGGCAGATGGGATTTATTGAGGCTAAGTGCAATGTTCTCCATCTAGGCTCAACAAACCCATGTTATGAGTGCAGCATGAGAAATACCTCACTGGAAGCAATAACAGAGGAGAAGGACTTGGGTGTCACCATTGACCGAGATATGAAATTCTCCATATGCATGTGTCCAAAGCGGTGAACAAAGCGTCAATAATGCTTGGACTTGTTAGAGCAACATTCACCTGCATTGACGAGACGACACTCCCCAGACTATTCATCACTATGGTACGCCCTCATTTGGAATATGGAAATGTGATCTGGTGTCCAAGGTTACCACGTGACAAGCTAGAAGTCGAAAAAATCCAGAGGAGAGCCAAAAAGCAGACACCAAACTTGAGAAGTCTGCCATAGAGAGATAGGTTAGAAGCCCTGAAACTCCCATTTGTCTGCTATCGTAGGAGACGAGGTGACGTGCTTCATATGTATAAGAACCTGATGGGCATAGACAGGCTGGAATCTAATCAATTCTTCTCGCTGGCTGACATATCAAACACTAGAGGGCATAGCCTCAAGCTAGTGAAGCGCCATTCAAGATAAAGGTTGAGGCAAAATATATTCAGCCAGAGAGTGACAAACGATTAGAACGGTTACCAGCGCACGTAGTAGACAGTCCCACATTAAATACATTCAAGTCCCGATTAGACAAACATTGGATTAGGGAGCGTTACAATCTGCCGTGATCCATTAAATAAGAACTATCTTGCACAGAAAACGAGACTTGACTGGAGTTTTTAACAGGCTGTGCCATCACTACTCCTTAGATTTCGTATCAAGGTATCAAGAGTGTCAGGCTCACAGAAGATGCAATTCCAACCATATTCGACAAACTGGGCGATGCTAAGCCCAAAACGAATCAGCAGTTTGATAGAGAAACTGAATAGAAAACAGGTATGTATGAGCGATAATAGGGTAATCTTGGGAGCAAACTGTTGGACATTCATCAATTCACACATTCGTGAATAAGTAAAATTCACTCGTTCGCAAAAAAATACAATTTACTTAGGCCTACTCAGAGCTTATTATGGCTATGTATTGTAGACACTACTAAACTGTTAAACTAGTCTAGTAGGAGTTCCACCGAGGACGGCACATTCCTATATAGGCCACATTTGGGAAAGCCCAATGCATCCACCGGGCTCCCGTGTACCGACAAACACCACTTTATTTTAATTGGAAGAGGGAAATATTCGCATTCAGCCCCAGTGTGTTGACTTATCAAATAAGCTTATACCAACACAATCAAATATACGCCAATCCAACTCTTGTTGTGGCCCGGGTATCGGTGGCACAGATGGCTGCTCTATATCCACATCTGCACTTACTGCGGCTAATTCCTCACAGTTAATACTGTCTGTAACCGTTTTCGCGAGTGGTTCAAAATTGTAGAGCTTAATATCTATGAGAATGTCAGAATCTAACATTTTGTCTGTCAACTGGTCAAGACGCTTGTAAACAAAACTGTGGCATTATGTGATGTTTGTCAAAGATAGCGTCACACGATAATCCCTAGCGAGTGTAGCACACACTAGCAATGGTTTATGAAAGTTCAAACATTAAAGGGACAGACCACCCTCAGAAAATATTTTTAAATATGTAATGCTTAGAACAGTAACCAAATATTTCACAATAATAATCACGAAATATATCTGATATAATAGATAAAGGGAACTAATCCAAATCACTGGAGGGCTGCCATTACGGCTGCCCCGGAAGCCAGATTCGAAGAGCATTAATATCTGAGCCATTTTGAATCATCTTCCTCTTGTCAGGTTCCTTCTGGCTCAAAAAGATATGATTATATGCCATTCATGACCTAATTTTAACAAGATAATGCCGTTTAGTTCTGAAATATTTACATGCTTTTGTACGGGCTCTACAGACTTCAGGTCAACCGGATACGCTGAATTGATGTCAGCATTCAGGAGCTTACCGGTCTCTGTCTAGCTGCTTCAAAATGGCGGCGCCCACAGGCCATTAAAAGTCGATTAATCAGCACTTTGAACTGGATTATTTAATATGTGGGTGATCATTTACACAGTTTGACATTATTTATGATATTTGTGAGTATAGCTGAGTTAGTCCTCAAAATTTGAAATAAAGGTGGGCTATCCCCTTTAAGATTTAGTGAACATTTTAATGGAAATATGATAGCTGGTGGTTTACTTCGAAATGTGAAATTTCTTTTCCCGTCACCTTTAATGATACATTTAATCAAGTATTTCATTGTAAGACTAAACTCACACTTGCTTCAAGAATCCAGACACAGGTTGACACATGTACATAAAAGCCAATGTCTTCCCACAGGTTTAACACAGCTTTAAAAGTCTTTTACTGGGGAAACAATATAAACCGTGAACTAAACTACATTTGTTGCATAATTCGGTATGTTTAATGTAGCAGCCAAAACATCCAACCTTCTACCTGCATTGGGGGATATTTGATATAAATTTTCATAAAAGATAATATTCAATCAATCAACATACGTCACACGTTCGCTTGGATTCATGCGGGTCAGTGACGCATCATCATCTACTTTAATAGTTTCACTGAACGCAATAGAATGTAAATGATCCGGATTAGCCTTCATCCTGTTATCATAAAAACAATTCGTCATTACAGTTGACACAATTCGTCATTACAGTTGACACAATTCGTCATAACAGTTGACACAATTCGTCATAACAGTTGACACAATTCGTCATAACAGTTGACACAATTCGTCATTACAGTTGACACAATTCGTCATAACAGTTGACACAATTCGTCATTACAGTTGACACAATTTCTCATTACAGCTGACACAATTCGTCATAACGGTTGACACAATTCGTCATTAGAGTTGACACAATTCGTCATAACTGTTGACACAATTCGTCATTACAGTTGACAGAATTTCTAATTATTTTCGTACATTTTCAACTGGTAGTATATTATCATCAGCTTATAGTTAAACACATCTCGTGTTAATATTGTCAGGTATAGGAGATCTCTAGCTCCATTAGCGATCCATGAGGACCGACTTTCACGATATCCAGACACTTACTTCTTGTATGAGATAGTTACAACTTAAATAAACAATTACCATCATACATAGCACTGAGTAAAGAACAAATACATTTTATTCTCACATCAATAACTTCGGTAGTGAACAATCAACAGATCGATACAAATCTGTAAGGAGATCGCAATATACGTATTATTATTATTATTATTTTCTAAACCTTTGAAGTATGATGCATTCTACGTTGATTCCTTCAAATAGTTAGATGCATACAACACGATATTAGGTATTTTTACTGTTAGTAAAAATGTTGTATTAAGTATACATTATTGTTATTAATATCAAAATTATCATCGTCATTATCAGTATCATTAGATAACCTATCTCTGGCAGCTCTAGTCAGTAGTTGAGATGAAGCCGGCAATTCTCTGCGTTTGACAATTAGGTATTTATATGTGTGTATAAGTGTTACCATGGTTATGAAAATGGAACACCCAAGTCGAACCGCAATTTAACACGCATCAAGACCATTATCTATATACCTTTGAAATGGCTACAGATAAATTAAATGAACTTCCGATCAAAAACAAAAATAGACCTGTTGTATACGAGTATAGTAATAAAAAACAGTTAGATAGCCGGGAGGATAAGTGAAAACTGTGACGTAGTACGGACACTAGAACATCTAACATCAAAAATGCAATTTTTCATCTAATCTAACAACCAAAACAAGGTTATTCATTATAATATAATTTATTTCTCATTATGTTTACTACATCCTATTTGCAATATTATATGAACATCGTTATAAAGGCATCAAACTTCCTACTGACTGAATATACAGGAATGAATCACATATCTACTTTAGTCACACACACACACACATGTGTCATAGACATGTGTACAAAGGCCTCTCGCTGCTTTTCTTTTAGGCCATAATTATGAACTGCAGTACAAACAGTTTTGTTAATCAAGACTAATAATGTCATGTCTGTGCTATTAAAGAATAAGCTATTAAGGGAATTAGTTTTAAATGGGTACCGTAAAAAGTAAATGCTCCTCGCCGATATGTCGCCATTTCCAAGGATAGCTTCCCCAATCGTGATTTCATATTTCACTTTCTACGCGTTACTTCCAAGATCACGCACATCACAGTCTCGCGTTAACATGGCATGGCACTGGTGTGATGAACTGTTAAAATTTGCTAGTTCGGCGAAAAATTATCAAATTGCTAAGTAAGTATATATTTTTGGACAAAACAACAGGTGCGCTGCTGGTATGTGTCTACTATAAGAATAAATTCATATCCTCCAGAAATTAAATAAACAACGAAGAGTCACCCATACAAACAGCTAGGATGGTGCCACAGCAAATCTCAATTTTTAAATGGCCATTGTCACGAATAACCCAACAGGCATGTCAAAATTATAATATCAAAGTGGGTTAAGAGTACATGGCTTCGAAGAGTCCGGTAGTCGTTAAGTTTGCACATCCACAGAAAGCTTAATGGTATAGCCCACCTTCATTTCAGTTTTTCAGGACTAATACAGCTGGACTCACAAATATCATAAATCATAATGATGTCAAAATGTGTAAATGATCACCCACACATTAAATAATCCAGTTCAAAGTGCTGATTAATCGACTTTTAATAGCCTGTGGGCGCCATCATTTTGAAGCTAGACAGGGACCGGAAGCTCCTGAATGCTGACGTCACTTGAACACAGCAGTTTCACCGGTCTGTAGAGCCTGTACAAAAGCATGTAAACAAGTGTGAGCAAAGAATTATTCCAGAACATAACGCAATTATCTTGTTAAAATTACGTCATGAATGACATACAACCATATCACTTTGATCCGGAAGGAACCTTAGAAGATGATTCGGATTGTTTCAAAGAAAGCGGAATCGTCGAAGTACCGGCAACACTGACTGGTGTCTGTGTGAACTCTTTGAACCAATTGATTCAGAGAAGGAATCTCTTGTTTGCCATTCTGTGCAAAATCTGAACTGTATTTTAGCTAATTCAATTGTGAAATGTATATAACAACATCCCGAATGGATGAGATTTTAACGCTCAAAGGCAACTATAATCCGCGTCAGTCTAGAGAGTGTTCATATGACGTCAGAGCATTTGAGTTTTCTTCATTCTTTCAGGTCAATGGTTTTCTCCTTCCCACCTTCGAATGTGGATTCCTATAAGGCGGCCCTCCAGTAATTTGGATTATTTCCCAAATATTTATGATATGAGGTATATTTCGTGATTGTTATTGTGAACTTTTTGGTTACTTTTCTAAGCATTACATATTTAAGAAATTTTTCTGAGGGTGAACTGTCCCTTTAAAGAGTTAAATAATTAGATAGATAGGGCTATGATTTAATGTAGACAGCAGTATGATGTGCCCTTATGCTTAGTAACCGAGGTACGTGTAGATTGAAATTTCCTTGTATTTCTCAGCGGCCTAGAGAGCGATGCCGGCAGGAGTTTTGGCTTCTGCTAGGGACACCCAAGATGGACTGGTCAATGGGTAGAGGCTAAACTGATATAGACTAAGGGTGAAGTAGCCCTAACAGAAACCTCGAGTGCTGAAGTCAGAGGTACTGGGATCGCACGGCGCACTCTAATAGGCCACTATGGCAATGCTTCAAAGCTATAACTGAACGAGAAAAAAGAAGATTACCTTTCGAAGTAATTAATCTTTTACGCATCCAAAGTTTACATCGTAATTACTACAAAGCCACATCTTTGTGACTGTATCGTTACCATAATATTGATAAGAATTGCTATAAATGTAAGTATTAAATTCGTGTTATTCGTTTGCTTCTAATTAGCACTAATAGTTCAACGTTATATATCAGTTTAGGGAGTGGTTTAGTAGAACAGAAGGAATGTAATGAACCAATTCAGTATTGTCTGGTCTCGGTTGTTGCACATGAATTAAGACGGCCGCTATACACATATTGTGCTATAAAAATAGTATGATGAATATGAATGGTTATCTTTTCAAAGCAGGACAACTCCGCTGACAATACAAGAGAGCAAGAAAAATGAGCAAATCTTAAACTTCACACTAATAGTTCAACGTTATATATCAGTTTAGGGAGTGGTTTAGTAGAACAGAAGGAATGTAATGAACCAATTCAGTATTGTCTGGTCTCGGTTGTTGCACATGAATTAAGACGGCCGCTATACACATAGTGTGCTATAAAAATAGTATGATGAATATGAATGGTTATCTTTTCAAAGCAGGACAACTCCGCTGACAATACAATAGAGCAAGAAAAATGAGCAAATCTTAAACTTCACACTTATGTAAAGATCCACATAACATATATAAGACTTATGGAAAGATCCACATAACATATATAAGACTTATGGAAGGATCCACATAACATATATAAGACTTATGGAAAGATCCACATAACATATATAAGACTTATGGAAGGATCCACATAACATATATAAGACTTATGGAAGGATCCACATAACATATATAAGACTTATGGAAGGATCCACATAACATATATAAGACTTATGGAAGGATCCACATAACATATATAAGACTTATGGAAGGATCCACATAACATATATAAGACTTATGGAAGGATCCACATAACATATATAAGACTTATGGAAGGATCCACATAACATATATAAGACTTGTGGAAATAAAATATCCACATAACGTAAGACTTATGAAAAATCCACCTAACATAAGACTTACGGAAAGATTCACATAACAGATATAAGACTTATAGAAAGATCCACATAACATAAGACTTACGGAAAGATTCACATAACAGATATAAGACTTATAGAAAGGTCCACATAACATAAGACTTATGGAAAGATCCACATAACATAAAACTTATGGAAAGATCCACATAACATAAAACTTATGGAAAGATCCACATAACAGAAGCCACACAGGATTTGTCGCTGATATCCTTAAGCCACGTTGACAACAAGGAAGTGCATGTAGGCACCAGTCCATGGCGAACAGTCTTCAATATATCCATGATCCCAGTAATCGACTGGGATCGAACTGTGATTCCCCGGCAAACGTACATGTCCAAACATAATACATGTAACTAAGATGGTGTCATAGAAATTTGGCACAAATCAAAGACAGATGTTGGTTCTAGTTCTAAACAAAGCACGGACAAGGAGTGATATATATATATTATATATATATATGTGTGTGTGTGTGTGTGTGCACTCTTTCTGGATCTCCGATGTCAGCATATTGTCACTGAAGCCATCAAGATTGGATCGATCTGATGGAATTTTTAACAAATCGTAATGTACGAGTCACACGCGTCACATACATGTCACATACCAACAACTTGATGACACCTTGATACACACAGAACAAGCACATTTCAGAACAAAAAACCCAGTGTTGTTACTCATTTGAACAATGGATTAAACTTAGAATACATCTTGTGTTATTGAATTTTACAAACTACTAATTCGGGATAAGGAATTTGTTTCAAATAAATAAATAAATAAATATCTCTTGTAAGATATAACGTATTTAGTATCAAATGTATATCTAGAGACAAATACTCCGAACTTCATATTTATAAATAGCTCAACCACGTTTAACACTTGTTGGATGGTATTATAGATAACAAGTCAATCAATTTAATCGGTCATATTCACTGGAGACGGAAGTGGCCAGTGTTTGTTGAGTTTTTATGCGGTCGTTGATCTGGAAACATTTCCAGGATCAAGTGTTTTTACGAACGACCGGATATCAAAGAGTCATCGGTTCAATTCCCGCAATCATCGTCCATTAATGTTGATTTAGTTAATATCACGTTCGCGTTCACGTACATTCCGTATAATAACGACCAGATTGAGAACGGTAAAGGAAACGGCTATAGTTATAGACAGAGATTTCTATATCCGGAAATTGTATATAGGGAAACACCTATTAAGTAATGGTGTTGTTTTATGGCCACTTTTACGCACATGCTAGACTAAATGTGCCGAGCGTACTCCAAATGTAAATTAAGCGGCTCATCTGTTACATGACAAACAATTTATAAATTTTTAACAGTATATTAATTACTTCACTTTATCACACACACTTAATATTCTATATTTTAACTATATTGAATTGAATTAAAAGATGAAACACCCTTCAAACATAACTACGGCGAGGTTTGTTGTCAACCGCTTTACCAAGTTCATACTGGAAACTTGTAACCAGTATATATATATATATGTGTGTGTGTGTGTGTGTGTGTGTTTTATAAAAGTTTATATATATTTCAAATGCTTTTATTTCTGACACTTAATTGGTCCTTAATCATTTTAATGTCATAATGAATTTTAAAAAAATGATGAAATAAAGTAAATATTATAATATATATAATAATACGAGGTTACAGGTAAACGATTAAAGAGTAAATATATATATATATATATATATATATATATATATATATATTAATAAACTACTTTTAAACCTGTGTTATATTATATATCGCAGTTGACATCTAAGCCAAAGAATCAGGTTGATGCCACCAAAAGACAAAATAAATATTTTAAAGCCTTAACGGTTAACCGTAAACAAGCCAATTTGGTTAAGCGTCTTGTTGCTACTGGAAACGGAAGTAGCTTCCCTTAAGATTCGGAATTGCGCATGCGTATATATTGCATTGTGGGATAGAATTCCACAGATAAACGAAAACAACGTTCGATGAGGCTGCTTTGCAAAGCGTGTTTTTGATAAAATTTAGTAGTTTTTAAACGCTGTGTCATATACAACACCGACCATAAAAGAACGCATCAGCAAGGTAGAACGTGTCAACTATGGATCCCAAAATCATGAAAAAAACTCAAGACTCGTTAGAAAAATATATTAAAAAACCGCCACTTACTGAGAAATTACTGAGCAAGCCACCCTTTCGTTTTCTCCACGACATAATGACGTCTGTGAGTATATATGATTTATTCGAAATTGGTGTTGTTAAGTTGGATTATAATATGAGGTGTTTTGGTTTATATAAATCACACTTGTACCGCATTTTGACTGTCACGGTACCGAATGTTGGACATCACATTCGCTCTGTTAACTAATTATACTCATAAATATTAATAGTAATATAAATTCTAAATTAGTAAATAACAAACATACAATCATCTTCCTTAATTAAGTGTATGGTGTTATGACAGAGAAATTAGCAAAAACCTGTGGCACATAGAGTCTCGTACCCATAGCCATCATACGTGTCAAATGTTATAAGTGAAACATTGGGTTGGATTCCACAATTTACGATAATGAAACAGGAATAGCACAAGAAACTGCGATCACCTATTTCTTCCCTTTTACTGAATGGCTGTTCCTATCTCCTCCCCCATCACTCACAGTAGAGCAGTATGGAAAGATGAAGCCGAATTACTCGAGGTTGGTCACTGCCAGAATGTGCTACATCCTCCCTTTTTAATTAATTCTGTGGAGATTGCAGCACCATTTAACATAGTCAACCACCCATTATGTTGTGAGCAGAGAAATCAGTCTATGAAACGGTTTTGATCTTACCATGCGATGAACCTGTGATCTTTGATGGTTATGGGAAATCCATCCTAGATCACCGACCTCACCACATAAGTAATCATAGACATACGCTCCCTATCTGTTTTGAGTTTAGAATTGGTTCAATGTGTCCTGTTTTCAGTAAGAGTTGACTGAGGGAGGGAACAACCAATTTTAATTCCGTGACAATGTGCTGTTATACCAAATTCAATTCTGACACTAAATGTAGGGCGCCTCCATGGTCTAACTAGTATAGAGAAATAGGAATACTTTAGTCTACCATGATATAATGTTGTCCATGGTATGACCTGTGTGGATCACAGATCACTACCACCTGGGTTTGGTAGTAGTGATCATTAATCATTAACTTCGCTTCAATACCTTTGGAGGTCGCTTGGCCCATTTAGCCTACCATGTGCATAAAGGTGGCCATAAAATATCAATCATTATCATCAACCTACACTAAATCCAATTTTTCCCCACAGGTTATAAAAGGAACAGGCTTCATGAAAGGACTCTTCACTGCTGATGAACTGGTCTCAGATAATGTCAAGGTTTGTCTAAATAACATAACCAGTTAAGCGCCTTTGAATGGCTCCTGCTAGTAAGGGCGCTTTATTAAATATACATTATTATTATTAATGTTTGAATAATATAAGTAAATATATCTTTGACAAAGTGCTATATTACCATTTAATTTGACATCATCTTTTCTTCATCCTTTAAACAGGAAAGGGAGAGAAAAGTTGCCTTTTTACAGAAAGTCATTGACATGGTTTGTAAGTAGACTCATCTTTATTTTTCTACTTAGCAGTCAGGTTTCTGTCTTGTCTGTGGCAAAATAAATTGTGAGGAGAGAAGAACCCTATTTTTTCAGGGAACACTTACAAAATGATCATTCTTAAATATTTATGTGAGGGAAGGGAGAATATTTAATTCTGCTGTAAAGGAATCAATGATGTATTGGCATATTCAGAGCACATGCCCTAATAAGGTCACACCCCACTGTCATCAGAAGTGCTGCATGATTTGATTTTCGTGGGATCAACAAACAACAGGATTGGGGATAATACAACATATTCTTAGCAATGTCTCACAACTGATTTAACTGGCAGTGGTTAGAGTTCATTTATAGAAGTGGTGAAGCCAGGCAGTCAGATGTGTGTGTGTGTTTTTAGCATGGCCGCCAACTACAAAAGGTCACATGCTAAATGTAACTTCCATCTATATCAAATGCCAGAATATTTGTTAAAATAACACATTGAGTTGTGCTCTTTGGAATCCTGAAAGACTGGTAATGGTTAGAAGACCTGGATTTGAAATAATTCAAGTTGATCGGGTTATCAATATTCTTGGAGAGAAGGTTGTGGATTTCATGACCATATATAAGAACAGAATTTTTGTTCATAGCAGATCTAGTGCTGTAAAAGCGAATTTTTATTAGCTCGGCTTTACAAAAAAAAAGTATGCACTTAGTCGATGAAAAAGATTTTCTGATCGTACTGTTTACTTAAATCGTCTTAATACCTCAAACTTAATAGAATGTCGAACTTGTTCACATTATTCTTAATGTGCTGTGTGCTAAATACGTTTGACTTCTACCTGTGTGTGCGGGACATTTCCACAGGTAGTCAGTCATCCCTTGCCCATATATCATAGGTGATTGGCAAGGCTGAAAAACACCACTCACTTGATAATGATAGAAATGGAAATTATCAGTATCCAGGGTTGGGGATGAGTTAAATCTAGGTCGGATTAACCTCCATTTTGGTCTGGACTTATTAAAAGAATAGACACCATCAACCAATCACACAACAGATTAGTTAATTTGACCCATCAACAAAGCTAATCAGTAAATAATGACTCTAGTGTAATAATATCTAACAGTTTCTGACAATAGCACGCTATCTCAAGTCCTGTTTTGTGTTATACAGTGCATTTATAATTTTATTATAATATAATTATTATTTTAGCAATAATTTCAAATTTTTTATACATATCTGAGTTAAACTTAAATATCTCTAGAATTGTTGATCTTTGTTAAACTGATTATAACTGGTTTAAAATCTGGTAATGTTTTACAAATTGTAGTTTATTAGTGAATGATTTTTTTTAGTTTTAATAATTGTTGTCAACTTGATTGCTGATAACTCTGTTCATATGTGAAATTCAGATCCAACGTTATATTTTTCACATTTATTTCCAATCAACCGATACTTGATTCAGTGGCCCACTTTTAGTTTTGTTCTGATGTAGCAGTCATTATTAACTTGATTCTAATTAAAACACACAGCTTGGCAAGTGATATGGCCTTGACATTGATCGATTATAATTATTGCCAAGTGTTCTCCTATGTCAGAATTTCTCTTCTCTGCATAAACATCGACATAACAAGTTAATTGTTTTTGGGTCATTTGAGGTGAGCCACCATGATTTGGCTGGTTTTGTAAAGGCCACTAACTGCATATCTGGCTTCGTTATACTAATGATTTATATTCATTTATTTATGTAGCTTTGGTCCTCGGCAAAACAATATCAGCGAAACCAGGGAAAATTGTTGCTGGACAAGAAGCCGAAAAAACAAACGAGTTGTTACAAGCTCTTGGTGAAGCGATTGGTAAAAAGGTGGGCTACATAGAAAATCATAGTCTTTCTCTCATGCACACACACTCACATAAACAGTTATTTAATTAAATATTGTGTTTTCCAGTTATTTGTGTTCTTTGTTTTGTTGATGTTATTATTGACGTGTGTTTGTCATTCTGTGTTGACGCATTTATTGATCATCTTGGCGGCTCTGTGACTGAGATGCTTCCATGGTATTCAATCAACTTTTGCCTAATCTCTTTCATCTTTGCATTGGCTAGACAGTGCCATCAATGAACATCATGACATATGATTTGATGCAGACTCCATACCTTTAATTCTTTTTCAAGGTGTCTTATACGTCAAAGATGTTGCCCCTCAGCCATACATCCCAGCTGTGACCAGAGCTGAGCTTAAACAATCAACTCGCTCAGTCACTCGATTTAATATTTTTCCTTCCATCTTTTCTTTCGTAATTAAATATTTTAATTTCATTAAGATGAATCTTGTTTACTAATTAGCATCTGGAAACATTATTTTCTCTGTCACTGGTTTATTGAGCTCCAGTAAGTTTCCGAACTATAATTAGGGTGTAAAGTACTTAGAGTATGGATGTTGAAGTCAGACTATTTAATTTATTGTGTTTATTTTATATATCATAATGTAAATACGTATAATAGTAAAATACTAGAATAGCTGACAAAAGTGAAGACACCATAATCATAGACTGATGGTCATCAGTCTTTGATGTCTGTGTGTCTTGAACATCTGTTTTTTTTTTCCAACAATAGTTTTATATTGTGTAATTTGCATATAAATTGAAAATATAATTATAATAATAACAAGTGATGAGCTTAATGACATAATAATAATAATATGTGACATTCATATAGAGCCCTATCCAGCTAGATAGCTGCTCTAAGGCGCTTTACAATATTATTATCCCCAACTCAGACCTGTTTACACCCAGCACAAATCTCAACTCCCAAGGGAGCATACAATATGTGCTGCCATTAAAGGTGCAAAGCGTTACTCAAACACATAGCCATTGCATCCTATCGGGTACTCATTTTTTTTGAAGGAGTGAATCAGTCACCACTTGACGGCATTGCAGTTTACAGAGCCTCGACCCAGCGACCATTCGGCTATGAGTCGTATGCTCTAACTAACTGCGCTATCATGACTCGACATACCTGTTTACCTCATTAGGAAAGTTAAATATTTAATACTTCCCCATGGAGATTGGGAAAAATGGTTAACATGATTGGTACTATCAATATTATAATTACAATTATACTGAAAGAGTGGTCAATTACAATTATCTTCCAATCCAGGATTTCAATTACAGTGTATCTGATTATGTTCAATTACAATTATTAATTATCCAATGCCTGATCAGTAAGTTGGCCTCATGTATAAGGAGCATTATATAATGGCTATAAATAAATATGTACGTTGTAGGGCTATGATCCATACACGTTACACGTTGCATGGCTATGATCATAGACAGCCATGGGTCTCTACCCCAAATTTCAGCAAGACATGGCTATGATCACAAACATCTGTGACAGACACAAGATGTGTCAACATCCCTGAGTCAAGAGAGTCGCACACCGCAGACATGGATTCAATTCCAATTTAAAAAAATTCAATTCCAAATCCTTTTTTAACCTACTACTTTTTACCATGAGTAGGTATTCCAAGTACCTACTTGCAACACCTACTCTCAAGTAGTATATTTTCCAAGTAGGATTCTCGTGGAAGAAATATTTCTGAAGTAAAATATTAATTTGTGGATTTAATTCTTTTGTAGGAAACTTCAATTCCAGAATTGAATTAACTGCTCTGTGATATGGGTTGATCATCAGGCGCAGAAACAACGAACAGAGACGTTTTAGTTGTTACACCACACTGTTCTGGTCCTGTATTGTTATTATTTATTTATTTCAGGTCAACAATGATGAGTATGTAAAGCGTGTGTTGAAGTCGAGTGATAAACCAGCCAGTGCCTCGAAGAGGGAAAGTGACGGGAGAAAGGTCAATAAATATAAATCACAATATCAGAACAAAATATTTGCTTCCAGAACCGAATTTGAATAAACAGAAAAAATACTATTAAATTTTAGGTAAAACTTTTTTGCTGATATCATGAAAAAGTCAAGATAGGTGGTTTTGTTAAGAAATAAACTAGTGGGGGTGCAACAAAAAAAATCAATTTCAGATCTCAGTAGGCATCAAGGGCCTACAATGACACAAAGCAGCATCAGAAACAAAAGTAGCCGGATCTCTGATTGAGAGTAGGTTGGTCAAATGTCCCGGGTCCCCACTTCTAACAAAATGACTGAAGATAAATGAGAGTGGTTCTCCTTTAAAATATTTTTTAGGATGAAGATGCTGAGCCAAAGTCCAAAAGTAGGGAAGATCGTGAGAAATCAAGAGATCGTAGTCATGACAAATCAAAAGATCGCCACAAAGAATCGTCAAGAGATAAGGAAAAAGAGAAAGTTCGGGACGGTCACAGAGACCGATCACATGATAAAGAGAGAGAAAAGTCACGTAATAAAGAGAGAGAAAAGTCACATGACAAAGAGAGAGAAAAGTCACGTGACAAAGAGAGAGAAAAGTCACGTGACAAAGAGAGAGAAAAGTCACGTGACAAAGAGAGAGAAAAGTCACGTGACAAAGATAAAGAAAGGCGCCATGATAAGGAAAGATCAAGAGATCACCATGATCGAGACAAATCGCGAGATAAAGGTCGAGATCATGCTGGGGAAGGTCGCCATAAGGATCGTGAACGTCGTAAGGTAGTAACAGCATATATATAAATAGTTTGAAGTGTAATTACTTATTGTATCTTGCTAATTGATTTGTCATGCAATCATTATTCAAGAGCCTCGGTGTAATTAAGTTGCTGTTAAGAGGGAGCTGACTTGTATGGTTCAGAGATGTGGAAGGGAATATGTTGTGTAAATATTAATTAAAGTGTTAAACAGCTTTGCCAACTATTGTTAATATAATGCCATTGCTGATTATAGCCATACATACTTAAGCACATCATGAGTCTTGCGAATGTAAATATGGTATCTGCTGTCTTATATTTCTTCTTATACAACCATTTATCCTGTAGCGACAGGAAGAGAACCCAGAGGAAGATTTCAGTGCCGCTAATGGTGCTGTGGAACAACAGGTATAAAATTAGCATCTGCCAGATAATATTTTGTATGACAAACCAGTTATCATTATTACCTTTTAATCACAGTTGATTCAATGACTTGTTAAAATTTTGAAGAATTATGAATGACAAAATGCACACTTTTGAATTTATGTTATCTAACCAGTCTTTCTCAAAGATTCCATGCATTCTGCATGAAGCAATGGTGGTGTGCTAGGTTTTTGGTGGCACACGCACAGTTCATTCTTGCTTTCCACTAAAATAGGAAGTGTGGATTTATGTTGCTATAAATTTCCCCTTTTAAAAGCCCCAAGAACCAGAACCAATCAGTGTTAACAGTAAGTAATTTTAATACAATGTCTCTCAGTAGAGTAACCTGTATCAAATAACGTACGAGCTTCTATTCACTGCACGGCTTAAATTATTATTATTACATGTTGTATGTTGATGTCTGTAAGTGTTCATCTGCTGATTGTTATATTTAATTGGATTATTTATTTCGGAGTAGATATCTTTTATTTAATATTATGTGTTATTGTTAGTACATACATGTAGATGGTAAAGACTTGTTTTTCATATTATTTTGGCTTCCCTCTTGATTCCTGTTCTGTCAGTTTCGTTTTACAACTTTCTATTTCTATATAATTCTGATTTTAATTTAATTATGGTTTTAGAACGTCTTACAAAAATAGAACAGTCAGTATTCTGAGTGAAGACTGTTTAATATTAGCCGTAACAACCTGTGTTAAACCTTTGAAAATGCAGAGTGCCGTAACCTCCTCGCAAGGACACTGTCCGCTTTTTGTCCTAATAATTCACAAAGATGTAGTTTGCTGATAAATCACATGGGGAACTTTAGTTTATTGTTCACTCACCAGGATTTGCCACCATCCATTCCAAGGCCTTCTTCAGCCAAGGGCTCTAGACGGCGACACGGGCATGGTATGCTATTCCTCTCTTATTAATTTGCTAATCATATTAAATACTAATTAATTCTCTCACCGTATTTCACTTAACCAGCATGTGTTAATTTTGAAGAGAGATGCACAATATACATGAATTATCGGTCAATTGTTGAAGTTTTAATATCTAATGTACTCGTTATTGGCTAAAGGATGTGCAGCTGTGCGGTTATCATGATAAATACCAGTTTTGATTATTCCATGAGGCATTTTTATTTCAGAACTTATTTTTGCATTAGTCTGATCTCGTTTTATTTTCTTTGAAATGAATTCATGATTTTTAGTATAATTTTCGTTTGACTAAATGTTGCACCATAAAATATCTTTGCATATCAAAGGCAGTCATCTACAAACCTGATGTTCTCAGGGGTTTCTAGTCATCTACAAACCTGATGTTCTCAGGGGTTTCTATGGCGGAAACAATTCCGAATATTCTTTTTTTAAATGATTTTCAAGTGTCAGCAATCCCGTGTCTGAATTAAAGCGAAAATCTAAATACACAGTTTTCGAGATGACTCGGCCTAGATACATACTAATTAGTGTGATTTGTCATGTTTTGTGTTCATTTCTGTGTACGATGTCTGTTATTAGCTAAAGCTGCTTCCAGTGATGAAGGTAGGTATCACCATAGAAACAATCAAGCAGAAATTTCCTATACGCTGCCAAACTCGTTCTAAATTTCGCTTTTAGTTGGCAGAATTGCTGTGTAGTCTTCAGCATTAAACTATTAGGCCGATTTTAATTGTTTTCTTCTGCTGTTATCATTAAACATCTTTAGAATGGTGCCTGGGTTCATAGCTGCTTACTAACCCCCTGGTTTCTCTTGCCAGTATTGTCCAAATTCTCTACCCAATCCAGTGACAGCATTCCTCAAAATGGACAAGTGTATAATATTGTATCTGTAGGTGGTAATCAATCGACGTGATGACCTCAGCATTTTAAAAATAATTTTTCTATTCTGAAAGGATCGGAGTAAGGTTAATTTAAGGTTTATCAGTTCTTTTTAAATGAACTTTTGTTTTCCATATTTCGTACAGTTAATGTTGCAAATGCGAAGAAAAAACTAGCTTTTTATGTTCATTTTGAATGAGTGTGGTGCATACAAAAGATCAGATGTACACACCAAATTTAAACAAAACACACACACACATGAGTACACACAAGACATTGAAATATCCTTGAATTGTTTATGAATGTTCAAAAAGTCCTGAATTTTATTTTATCATGCCTGACACACATAGAGAGAGATCGAGAAATCATGTCTCTTCATCTATCCCATTGTAAAAAAGCAATTTGTTGTGTGACTACTAGAATCACATCCTACATCCCTTTTTACACTGTAATGTTGTTAATATTATAATAACCACATTATACCTTAAGCTCAGCTTTTTAAACTAAATTTATGATCATTGTATGATATGTGGTCTCCTGTACATACATATATATATATATATATATGTGTGTGTGTGTGTGTGTGTGGTAGAAACTGTCCCAGTAACTACATCCTTAAGAAGTCGCCTGTCTTAAAAGACCCCTATAAGCATCTGCACAATTCAGTAGACCTGTCTAGCTTTAAGACCAGGACCTATTGCACTCACTCAGCCATACTGTGTAATTCATAATGCAAATGATTTAAAAAAAAACTCTTATCGGTATGTAAGATAAGACATAAATGTAGAATTATATTAAATTTATATAATTAATATCTAAATTATATAAATAAGATGTGAGCCATTGTTGTTAAAGTTATTGTATTTTTCTCTTATATATATATATATATATATATATATATTTCCATAATCTTCTCTTGCTGAATTATGTTTTACAATTCAATAATTTCTTTAAATGATACACAGAGGAAGAACAGATACGGCAGATAGAACGAGAGAAGTCATCGAGACGTCGTGAGGCGATTAAAGAAGATGAGGATGTTCCACAGCAAGTTGCTTCTTCGTGAGTCGTGCTGACATGCAGTAACATCTTTACCCAGAGTGCATACAATAAGAGACCACCTGTTAAAATGACCACTAAAATTCAGCCCACTGATCTGCCAGCCCTCTTAGATTATAGTCAGTAAACCTGCCTTAAATGACTATCTGTATTTAGTGATCGTCTAATATGGTCCCAAGTCTTATAAGAGAAGTTTTCTATTTTTGTCATGCCTTATAGGTTCCAGTACACAGAGTACTACATGCCCACAATAGACCTACATTGTCTAATAACAGATGAACATGCCCACAATAGATCTATACTGTCTAACAGATCCACATTCCCACAATAGATCTACACTGTCTAACAGATGAACACACCCCCAATAAATCTACACTGTCTAACAGATCGAAACACCCACAATAGATCTACACTGTCTAACAGATGAACACACCCACAATAAATCTACATTGTCTAACAGATTCACACACCCACAATAGACCTACAGTGTCTAACAGAAACACACACAATAGATCTACACTGTCTAACAGTATAGAAAGTATAGAAATATTTTAACGGCATGAAGCTCAATTAATATTTCCACCGACATAAGAGATGAAAAGTTTACTATTTAATGTTCTATTCTCAATGCGTATTATTATTGTTGTAATACAGACTGGTTTATTATGTGGTTCAGTATACCAAGATTTCAGATATACCAGTAGTACAGTAGTGAGTGATCCATTTATAATCATGTGATTCCACCATCTGAATGATGTTTGATCATGTTTTCAATTCAATTATTATCTTTTATCTTATTGCACACACACACACATACACACACATAAATACATGCATGGAAAACCCTATGTTTCATATTGTTATTTTAAATCCCACCCCTACTCTACTATATGCGTCGCAATACTTATTGTTAGAATACTGGAACACACTTCATCTCGGAAGAAGTTTAAGATAGCAACAAGAATAAGGGAATTGAACAAAATGTCACCCAGAGCCCTATTGTCCTTGAAGTATTCTGCACAATACAATTATCTCCCAAACTAAAGGACACCCTGTATTTGTTGTTTAGTTTTGTTCTGTAAATTCTCTGATTTGTTTATTTATTACTTGAACATCAACAGCCTAAATGAAGCTGTGACCAATCTGATTAGTTCATTGTTAGAGATGCCGTTGCTATCTTGATAAATGAGATTTATTTTTAGCAGCGTATTTTTTTGGTTGTGTCGCAGTTCAATTCGTCTTTTGATGTTTTGTCATTGGGTGTTTTCAGGCAAAAAATGCTGCGACCAAGCAGTGCACGTCCGGCGCCTCCTAAGGTGAAGAAAAACGAGGGTCAGGATGAAGCTGTGTTCCTGTGAGTTGTGTTTTACTTGATCCTGAAATCTTCTGTATTTTTCCCCCCCGGGACATACCTCATGACCTCTAGGTCCCATGTGTGACCTCTAGGTCCCAAGTGCTTGTTCACCCATTCTATTATGTTTTCATAATCAGGCCGTCATACAGCTATGTGGTGGATGTACACTAGGAGTGAGTGAGTGAGTTCAAACTAATGAAAGATCATAATGTAGAGAGAGGGAGATTAGGGTTGAGAGGTCGGAGATGAACTTCGGTGTTGTT
Source organism: Paralvinella palmiformis (assembly GCA_025642065.1). NCBI lineage: Eukaryota > Metazoa > Annelida > Polychaeta > Terebellida > Alvinellidae > Paralvinella > Paralvinella palmiformis. The sequence continues at coordinate 82,534 of JAODUP010000389.1, read as the reverse complement.
GTCAGTGGTGCTATTTTTTTAAATCATGTGGTGTTTTGGTTTTTTACTTGTCAGTGGATCAAGCAATGTGCCTAATCTTATCACTGATAAGGATAATTCTGATGACGATGAAGATGAAGGCTTCATTGCAAAAGATGATGATGAATCAGAGCCACTGATGTCAGCGCCACCTAACAACCAGGATGATGATGCTGACGGAGAACATGGTTGGTTTTGTGTGTGTGTGTGTGCATGTGAATGGTGTAACGTTTGTATGTGTTTATGCATGTATGCTAATCATATTGTACACAAACATGAATCCACACAGATACAACACACACACACACATATATGTACGTGTTTGTGTACTGATTATAAACCATCTGAAACTAATTTTGATTTGGACTGAATGCTTATAAAATTGGATGGTGTAATGTTTTTATTGTGACTGGCATATAGGCTATTAGTATACAAATGGGATGGTTTATATATTTTAGGTGGCCTCGTCAAGAAGATGCTAGAGAAAAAGAAAGAATTAGAAGGGGGAAGTCAACAACCAGGTCATAAAATAGAAATTGTAAGTTACGTATTTATCTGACATCAAAATGTATCTCCATTTAATATTGAATTAAATACAATGTCCCGAGCATGTTCTGTGCATAATTAAACATATTTTGTGTCTTGACTATATCAAAGAATTTATTTATTTCTAAAGATGGTCATTAAAACATTCATTAGCCAGAATACTATTTTATATAGAAAAAATATGGGGGGAAAAAATCTCTCATCCGGGATCGTGACCTTTCAGGAACGATCTCAAGTGAATGATGTCTCCCGACGCAAGGAGCGAGAACTGATCCAGAAAGAGATTGATAAGCTGCGAACATCAATTCAGACACTGACAAGATCTGTGAATCCTCTTGGCAAGATCCTTGACTTCTTCCAAGAGGATTTGGACTCGATGCACAAAGAAATGATAATGTGGCAAACTGAGAACCAAGAAAACACGGTCGCCCTCCAGCGAGAGCAAAGGTATTTATTTGGCTGTTGACATTTTGTTTACGTTATAACTCGTATATATGGTGCTGCCTATTTTGGACTGTTGTGTGGAATCCGTTCTAGATTAAGGATTCGTACACTTTGCATCTTGGTCCCACCGATCTGTGAAGTGTACTCTTTATTATAGTGAGTGCCTCCATGGTCTAATTGGTAGTGTGTAAGATCACAGATCACTACCACCCGTGTTCGAATCTCAGCATGGGCATATCTGAAGGTTGTTTCATCTTTGACTTCACTTCATTACATTTGGAGGTCGCTTGGTCCATTTAGCCTACTGTGTGCACAAAATTGGCTGTAAAACATTGATCATCATCTTCTTAATTATAGCTGCATAATAACCAAGAAATTCACCTTTCTTGGTCAAGTTAACCATCAGGTACCTAAAAGGACAACAGGTAGTAGTAGGTTGGTACAAAGCAAAATGCCATATACTGGATCCAGTACACTTTTGTGCATTCGCCAATTTATTTTGATACTTTTATCTACAGTTTAATGTATTGTGGCATCAGTATTCTGCAGAAGCATTTTATAAATGCGCACTTCATCCGCTTAGAGGATTGCACTGCAAACCTCCGGGTTGTGAGTTCAAATCCAGCTCATACCTCTGTTAGTGCAGGATTTACACAGGTCCTTGAAAACCTGCAGTCCTGGAATTTGAAAATTTTGATTCCAGGCCTGGAAAGTCCTGGAATTTTTGTGGAGGTCTTGAAAGTCCTGTAATTTAGACATATAGATCTATATTTCTAATCATACGTGTACATGAATTCAGTTGTTACACTTCGTCGCGTCTCATCACTACCCATTGCACACTACTGACCCACAGTGTTTGCGTTACTGTTAGTTCAATGTCCATCCACTGCAGTGCTGCTTTCATTGAAAATATGGGTGTACACTTTTGTGCATTAAGAGTTCATGATTTCATTGAAAAAGTGCTGAAATTTTACATTAGAAGGTCCTGGAATTTGAGATATCAAAATATGTATGAACCCTGTAGTGGGGTGTTTCCTTAAGGAGTCACCTAGATGTGACCATTGCCGAATCTAAAGAAACCAACTTGCCAATCTGAAACTTAGGCCAAACTAGTGCATCACCATATTTTAAGTGTTGCTGCTACAGTTACACTTTAGCTGTTTAGATTTAATTTGGTTACCATATGTAGTTTTAATGATGATGATTTATTGATGTTTTATGGCAAGTGAAGTCAAAGATGAAACACCCTTCAGATATGCCAACACGAATATTCGAACTCAGGTGGTATTGATCTGTGTGCTCCAACACGCTACCAGTTAGACCATGGAGTTAATGAGTATTTTTAGACTAGAACAGCCAAGAGGGAAACAAAGAGTAGACATTATTCTGAGCCATCAGAGAGTGGTAACAATAAATGTGGGAATTTCACCAGCAAAAACTAAAATAAGGCCAACAGCCAACTTGGTTACGATGTTATTAAAGTTTAGCATACCTGATTTTAGTGTGTCAGTATGTCAATGAGTTATCAACTGTCTACAGAATCATCAAAGTTGCGTGTGTTACACATATAAACCAGGTTGAGTTGATTTTGGTTGTTTAACCTTGGCACTGGTGAAATGTATCGCACAAATGTGGGCAGTAGCGGGATTCAAACTTACAACCTGACCCAGCTGGTAAGGTGGCAGGCACAAACATCCGTAGCAATCTTCTTCAGCCAAATGTGATAAGTTGGAAAGATGGATCCAGCCAGCGATGTTGGCTTTAAGAAAAGCCAAAACCAATAACCTTTACCAGGGAGTTGACAATTTAAATTTTCTTAAGTTGGGCTGCCAAGCATAAAACAAAGATTTAAAATTTGTAATAATTTGTTTATTTGTAAAACAAATGCTACTGAAAATTTCCATGTTTTGATCGTTACTGTTTGAAAATTGCTATCGTAATTCATCATTCAAATTGGGTTATCATTAGTACAATAATACATAGTACAATAATAACAAGACTAATTATTATTACAGATTTGCTAAATGCACACCTCATTTAGCAAATCTGTAATAATAATTAATCTTGTTGTTTATTATTTATAATATGATATTATAATTTAGTTATAGTAAAGTTGGTCAGTTTAGATTAATATTCTCACAGATGACATATAGTGATTCTAAACTAGTATTTCATATTATACTATCATCAAAGAATGCAATAATAGCTGTAGCAACAAGTGTGTGTTGTTTTTTGGGTTTTTTTTGTGTTAATTTATTGACAATAAAAATATTCCATTGACATTTAAAATAATAGACATCATATTTCTGGCATGCCACTAGTGGGAAGCTAATGCCTAGAACTGTTTCTTCATTTATTCTTCAGTATTACAGAGAGTTCGGTTGAGCCATTAAAAGCTCAGCTGAAAGAGCTGGAGGCAGCGACGAGCGATCAACTCGATCTTATCGCGGCCGTCAAACACAACATACTGAAAAACGATGACAAGATCGAAAAAATGTTGAGCACAGTGACCAAGTCATAGAAAATTGTATAAGAAATATTTATGTTTATTTGTTGTTATTATGATGTTATGTTTGTGATGACAAAATATCTGTGATTTATTTAAATACAATGGAAATCAAACAGCCGGCTTTGTCTACTCCGAAAATAATTGCATTAGAGCCTTTGTATTCAGGTAAGCCTCCACAGAGGCAAGTATAGGCAGGGAATTTTGTATAGTTTTTATTTTAAATTCTTTGGAAGCAATATTTGTTTATCGAAGATACTTGTATCAGTAAAAAGGGATGCAAGGATAATATTTGGAAAATAGTCTACAGGTGACGGAGTGAAGTAATTATGGTAAGGCAGGTAAAATAGCCGTGTAGATGTGATGAGAGATAGATTCACAAATTAAAGGTACAGAGTATATAATGTCTGTGGTGGAACCCCAAAATGTAAACAAAATAGATCACTCGATGCCCTTCGCATGTGGACTTTGTCAGGGGACAATTAAAATTGTTTATGTGATGTTCAAAATTCAAATCCACAGACACACACACACATATATATATATATATATATATATATACTTACTGGCAGAATTCAATTGTGTTTCTCTGGGAATCACATATTTTTTCTTCACACTAAGGATTAGGTGTTATCCATTGCTCCTGATGTTTACAACCCATATAGTTATGGGGGGTATAATATTTCTAGCAGCCAATTGTAGGCGCACAGTGGTCAATAATCCAGTTGAAAATAGTTCCAACATCAACACGTTTCTGTTTCTCTGTCTGGCTTAAATATTCTATAAATCGAAGACAAAGCATACCGAGGGTCTGCTATATGAAATGGATTACAATCATTCCGTCCTCATGTTTTCCTATCAGTATTAACATCATAAGAAGACAAGTTACGGTTGCCACATCTTTCCAGATATAAAATTGATGATGTTTCACTCGACTTTCCTGTCATGTGTTAATGCCTTTGAGTATTTTGTTCATCGCGTAGCCTCTATCCACAAGCCATTGGCTGTATCATGTACTCATTAATAAAGTAAAAAAGCATAGATACTATGCAGTACAGATACGAGGTATGCGACAACGTGCTCGTAATTAGTCTGAACAATTTTACTGATAAAGTAATATTCCACTTGCTTTTCATGTATCTTCCAAAACGTAAACTTCCCCCTGCGTTGCTTCCGGCAAGTCCACATTTGTTATCCAAATAGTGTTCTCAGAAAACATTTGTCTAAAAATTTCTTCATGCTGGCATCTGTATTCGAAGAAATCGACAAGCAATGATTTTGATTCAACTGAACTTTATCACGATAACGAAGTTCGAGTTCTTCAGTTTTAGCCCAGAGTTCAAATAAAACTTGGGAAGTACATTATTACCTTCTGGCGAGCTTTTGACATTAACCATTTCAATGGATGCTGGTTCAAATGTGACCAATGCAAAGAGAAACTGGTTTCATCGTTAAGTTTCTGATATAATAATGTGATCAGATCATGCGTGCATTGTTGCTTGATTGTACATAGTTTGAGATGTAGTATTGTTAACGAAGTGCACTTTACAACAACTAATACTGTGTGTATGTATATATGTGTGTGTGTGTGTATCATGTTACTTGCTACCTGTAAACGGAATAAACTCTGATATGATGATTGGTGTTTTGTTTAGAAAAGGAGTTCTGTGCAAATAGGAAATCATCACTCACTCAAAATGAGTTGGCCGTCACATTTCTTTATTTGCATTTTTGGTTCGGTTACCGGAATGAAGTACCTAACTCAGGTCCTACTAGACAGTGTATAGTTTGATTTTTGGTGAAGAAGCTTTTTTTGGAGTGCCAACAACCGGAGCTTCCTCACAGTTTGTTTTGGCAAAAGATGCCATTGTTAAAACTCAATTTTGGAGACGGAATCTTATCTAGATTCCACATCTTGACTGTGTGCAGGCATTTCAGCAGCACAATGATTAGAGCACTGCGATACAAACCAACACGTTTTTGGTTTGAATCTGACTCATGTGTTTGTGGGATGTTTACCCTCGGCCATATGTTCCAGTTGTGACCAGTGTCTGGACTAAACAGACCAATTAATGACCAATCAACATCTTCAAGTATAAGGTGGTGTGTTGCTCTGCAGATGTCAAGGTCACTGGATTGAATCACGGTGATGCCTGTATTTGTTGGATGCTTCATCCATCAATAAAAGTAATTTTCCTAGGAAGTACATTCTCGGGGACCAGGAAGGTAAACTAAGCAATGACGATTCATTTGTTCATCTCATGTGCTCGCACATGCACAAACCATCCTATCAACTTTGAAAAAAGATGGGCGAGAATTTTTTAATGAGGTCGTAAGTCTCTCACACACACACATGCGCTCACCTGTTGACATTATGGATTACAACTGAATTAAACATTCGTGTGGCCAACATCCCAATGGAGCCTAAAAATCTTTCAACCTGTAAACTGGTCACTGTCTATAAACTTTAACAGCACCGCTCATATACCCACTAACCAACAGACCAGCAGTCACAATGACTGACCAACTAAATCACTCACGAGTAACACAGGTGTTCGATCACATGACATTTTATTTGTTAGAAAAATAGCATCTTGTCGGCGGACGACAAAGCAAACTTATCAAATTTATTTATAATCTTTGCGTCCGTCACAATGAAGTCTTTGGTACAAACGTTACCATGTAAGAATTATGTACATTAACTACAAAGTTATTTTACTTCTGTAAGACAGAATGTATGGGGAGAGACCTCGTCAAAGGCTAGCCACCAACATCAGTCCAAAAATGTCCCATAACTCCATTCATAAATCTGGTCAAGATAAACTCATCGTTGCACCAACAATCATAGTGACAAGTAAATCAAAGCGAAAAATCAGCATCCTCTCAGAACCGACTCCGGTCTGTTACAAGATATGTCCACCATCACGATCCTAACATTTTCTCTTTAAATACTGCCTCATAAACATACTAATGATATATATATATATATCATCTGATTGGCTCCTAACAAATATTCAAACCTGATGCTGTTCAAATGTCAATTTGTTTGACACGTTTCACTTTAGAATGAAATGTTTTACAAGATCACTGTTGTTTAACTGTTGGAAACTTTTGTTCACCTTTTAGTTGGTAAGCGATGATTAGAGAACAGAACTATCCGTCACAGAGGCAAAAACATTATAAAGATCACAAACAATTCTTCCCATAGCAGGAAACATGATGACTAAGCAATCAAATGACAGAAAGGAGATACGCATCAAAACACAGTTCGGTGAATATTACACAAAAAATCTAATTCATTCAAACAAGATAGCATAAAATAATCACTTTGCTGTGATGTTAAATGCAATTCAGGAAGGTGCATATATATTTAACAAAACAAATGCAGAGTATATATATATATATATATATATGTTACAGTTATTCTGTATAATCAGGTAATATGTATATTACCTGAACTTTTCCGGCAATGTGTATTAAATCTCAGTTATCAATACACGTATTACCAGAAAACTTCAGGTAATATACATATCACCTAATTTTACAGATTAACTGTAGCATATATATATATATATGGCTGAAGAATGAACTTTTTAAAGTCTATAGTTCAAAATGTTATCACAGAGTCATGTATTTGCGCTGTAGCCAAGATTTCCTATTGTCATTTGATTAGGCTGTTTAGCAAATATATCAAAAGTTATGGTTGCTTATACACAGAAACAAAAATCAGCTAAAAAAATGTACACTCCTGATGAAAAAATTACTTGCGTTATTATAATCGGATTATAATTATTAATCTTCTCAGTACATGTTGGCTAAACAAGCTACAACTACATGTATACACCTAATACTTGTAACTGACCATCTTAAACAAGTAAAAATCTCAATTATTCAGTTGTATTATTATAATTATTGTAATTAACCTTTGAAATATTTAATGTGCAATTATTGGTATTACAATTACTAATTATGTTATTAACAACTAGTTTACAAGTAATTTGATTAACAGATAAGTGGCTCAAAGAACCTCAAAAACCAGTAAATAATTCACACACACACACACGTATAATAAATGGTGGGAAGATTGAGTACTACAGATTGTGTCAAACGTCAATACAGGTATATCAATAATTAATATCATCACGTTTTAAAAACCAGCCAAATTTTTTGAATATTATCACGTTACGATATCAACCATATGATTATATCATAATGCGTTGATAGCAAACACAGGATGTGCTTTGATACCAATCGAACAATCAAACTATATATGGTAATATCAATGTAAAAGATATGTCATGAACACACAATCACCATGGTTACATGCCAAGTACAAACTGGTTACCATGGTAATGGAAAGTCACCACAATCCATCATGGCAACAGTAGCACTTGATAACAGACATTTTAAACATTTACATTAAGACACTATAAAATTAGACTTCTTACAATAAGATGCACTTTACAGAGAAAATCCTTAGAAACAGCGCAGTTAAACATTGGTAGCCATTTTTTTTACATTTTTCTTCACTTTATAATATGTTATAAAGGAGTGTACACATTCAGTGCTGCCCTCTCAGTGAATACATTAGCACTAGAAAATTCCGAAAATTATTAATCTCTAATCATCATACATACATGTGGAAGGAAGTCACCCAGTAGGAAATTAGGCCAAAAGATAAGATAGGCAGTTACAGAGACAGAGAGACAAAGATGTGATAACCCAAGATGGAGAAAACAATTATGAATGGAGTAAAGTTAAACAGCTCAACCAAATAAGGGAGCATACCATCAGTAACAGACTAACCCAAACTGAACTGATTCGACTTGCAAGCAGCCTTGCTCATGGCACAATGACCAGTGGTAATAGCAGATAAAAATAATCCTCAAGTGTCATGTTCGACTCAAATATAATTGCATTCTGCTAAACAGAGCAATGACACCTTTCATATCATCGACATTACAGCAATAATACTAATATACGATAACAGATTATTATCAACAAGCTGATATTATAATAATTAAGTTAGAATATTAATTTACAATCTCCATAAATACGTACCAGTCATATAGTATTACATGGTATTATAATAGTAGCATTATGATGTTGTGTTACTACACACTTCATTGATATGGTTATTTCTCTCTAAACAAAGTCGAGATGAATTTGTTTGGTGTGTGTGTGTGTGTGCGTCTGTGTGTCTGCACATACACATAATGCACAAGTTCGTACACCCTAAATGCCAACAGCTGTATAAACAGAGCAGACGCCGTATCGCACCGAACACACAAAAGCTTAGATCAAAACATTAATAACACTCAGACGGTCTCCAAAATTGCAACCCATTATTACCTTATTATTAACATTATTGAATAAAAGATGAACCTACACAAGGCAACCACCTGGAAACTATGGACGGCCATCTAAACAAGAAACGGCTACTTGTCTAAAACTGGTGATTATTTTATCCATGCAAAGTTCAAGAATGATGTTGGATAGAAGTATAATTCAGGCAATAAAACCCATAAAATCTGGCGACTCCGGATCTTCTCATTGGTCTTTGTATAGATAATAGGATTAGAAATAGGATTAGACACCATAATTAAATCAAATCCCTTCAGCACGAAAGAGGAGATAAAACTTCTGCAAAGTGAGACTTCTATATTTATCTATAATTGAATAAATCATTCTTGAATCATTATTTTCATGATTAGAAGCAAATGATCTCGATATAAAACTGAACTTGCAAACCAGAAAGAAATCACTTCTTAAAATAAATCAAAGCTTAGATTTATCCTACATATATGTGTGTGTGTGTGTGTGTGTGTGTATACTAATGACTCACAGTTTAATAAAGGTCAAATATACTAGACATAGACAAATCAAAAATAAAGCCTTTGTGCATTACAAGGAATGCCAAACAAAACTCAAATACATTTACTGCAGCTACTACATTTTAAATAATGTTCTGTGAATTTACACATTATCATACACATTAAGAGTTGCCTTTTTAGTCCGGATGCTGTTGATGCCTGAAATATTATGGTTGAGGATCAACTCCCTAGGGATATAGCCTCCCCCCCCCAAACATGGTTAACTTACTTCAATTTGAACCCCAACTTGAAACTTTTCAGTGCAGTAATTTAACCACTACACAATTGGAAATAAACCAAACAAATACCTCCCCGGAGAAAAACCCAATAAAACCTTTTTGGGGGAATAGAAATCTTTTAGCAGAGGAATAGGGAACATAATTGTTTTAGCACAATCACAGCAAGGAACCAAACATCTTGTGGTGGGGTGGTTTTTAAAGGAAAGAGATGTTGATTGGTGTTTTACGGCCACTGTGCACATAGTTGGCTAAATGGGCCTAAAGGAAAGAGAGGAAACATATATATATATATATATATATATATATATAAAGGTTTCATATTTGGAAAAGATTTCATTATGTTCTTCAATTCATGTTTGGCAGATTGATATCCACACACACACACACACACACACACACATACAAACATACATGTATTGTAACACCAGATATGCAGCTGTTATGGTTCTACATGGAAGTAATAAATATTTGGAGAAGATGCTGATATTCTACCTGATCACAACTGTTTTAAAAAAATTCCGAGATCTATGAACCTCATAAATAACGAGCAGTTACAAAATGGTACGCATTAAGATGTACCACCCGCTTGAAAGGTACACACATAGCTGATCGGTTGAGTCAATCTCTGAGCACATGATTAGATACGGCCTCTATGAAATAACTATTATGATGGGTATGTTCTAAGCTTTTTTCTTCTTCAATTGGACAATGGTTGATGAGTCGTGCTTTAGCTGTCCTTCACAGGTCCACTCAATCCCCTCACTATTACTGTTGAGTCTTCATCGCCATAGGCTCTTTGTTGTCAGACAGCGGTAACACGCGAAAATATACCCTGTGACAGGACAGCAAACAAATCACAGTTGATGTTGAGTGACCGACGATGGGAAAGCAGCAGTGCTGTGCGTCACATTGTAGATATGCATATATGAGTGAAAACAGCAGTCTCTCTTTATCACTCATGCCACACAAACACCGGTGGTTATCATAGTACAAACAAGACAACGCGTGCTTTGAAATAAACCCCGGAAAACGAGCCACACATTTCATGTTAATGCGGGGTACAGATGTAACGAATAAATGCAACATTACAGCAGCAATTCAATTTGAAATATAGCAAATTCAACTCTGGGTTATACTTCTTAAATATTGTTATATGGAAGTCCCACACTAACATCAAAAACAATACACAGTCCAGCTTACTGTGCTAAATCTTGCTATAGTATGCTAGACAAGTTTATGACATGAGTATTTACCAACATTCTCGAGCACCATTTTTGCTGAAGAAAATTATATATATATATATATATATATATATTATATACACACACATGAATCTGAGTTAGCTAACATACAGAGAAAGTTTAAGAAAAAGAAAACATCATGAAAAAATTCTCTTATAGATAATACATTTCTTAAAAATAATTGTATGCACAAACATAATGCATGAAATGAAATATGCTATCTTTTGCCTCAATAATGTTACTTGGTTGTAAATATGTACTGAAACTAACTGGCTACACAAGAAACTGATGTATGCCACTAGATAGTTATGACCTAGAATTCAAATGTCATGACCTGATGACCCTCCAGGTAACTGACCAGTATAAACCAGAGGTAATGGGTTCCATTATATTGCAAGCACCCTCTTCAAAACAACACAGAAATCTGATGGAAAAACTGAACAAAACTTTGTGAACCTTGACCATTTGATCCCCGAGCCCTAGGGCTCAAGGATTTCCATTTTGTTGCCTTTGCGCATCACCCTGACAGATCCGGGAGGAATGTCGGGCACTCCAGTCTTGAAAGACACATCAACAGGCCGTCCCTTCATTGTTGAACGCACCCTGAAATGACGAGAGTATTACAATGAGGCTGCACGTTTTTGTTCTGTTAAAATTACAATGAACCAGTTAGCACTGTGAGTACAGCTACCATCAGGTGATAAGGAATTTTCAGCCCAACATGGTAATAAAATCCTATTCCTAAGATATAATTCCTTTAAACGTTTTGAATATAGAACTGGCCATATCTCACAAAGCAACCAAAATCCAGGCAAAATTAAATGAGCCTTTGTCTGTTAATCTGTTATTAAACCTTATTCACTCATACAGTTGGCCTCACTCACTTCTGGAATGAATTAATACTTAATTATTTTAGCACAATAAATTAACATTATTTGACAGTATATGTCAATTTATTGAAGTCACAGTTGATGACAGAATTAGATCAAATGCTTCTTTTGATGACTGATTTTCTCTTCTATAATGTGTTCACTGTCCTGAGACTGTATTGTCAGCCAGATGTAACATCAGGTCAGCTGACATTCATCAAACAGATATATTAATTATTAGTTAAGGCTGATAACATTGAACTGGAGTTGTTATTATTTTTTCATCAATTATTGATGTGACAGAAGTCTATCAGCAACTTTACAACTGTTTACATTCCTGTCCTGGAGAGGCTCCAAGATATAAAACAAACTCCAGGATTTTGATTCTCAAGTTATCTTGGATTGCTAAGAAAAAATTACTATTTCATTTGATTCTTCATTCAAAAAGTTTGGAAAACAATGATCAGACATCTGAGATCAACAAAACAAAACATTATCCAATTGAGGACATGCTGAGACACCATATCCTACTTACTGTGTACCGATGTATACTTCAGGTTTCTTGCCCATCAAATTCTGAGTCAGCAATGACATTTTGGCCACAATCTCAATAACGTGGTTACTACTGAGGATAAAGTCGCCCTTCTTGGTCATAATGTCCCCATTAACATGCTGAGATGAGAAACAAGAAACACTTCCATAAAATATACATTCTAAATAAACAATAAACACAGAAAATGAGTAAAAGATGACACTTTTAATTATTACATCTCCACATTCTTATTAGAACTTTTGTACATTATGAAATTCCCCAAAACAAGTTCTAGGGCTATCATTCCATTATTGTATATATTGATAAAGTGACAATGTTCTGCAATTATGATAATTTTGTATATTTGCCAACTTTCTGCTCTTATTTTTGAGCCCCCCCCCCATTTTATTAGCCTATATGCAATTACTATGACTGTTCTCCAATCACAATACTGTTTACTTAATTACAATAATTGTTTTCTCATTATAGCACCTGTCATACACTTACTACATCCATTATCGCATTATAACACCACAATTTATTTACTGATAACAACCATTACATGCAAAGTACCATTACGACATATACCACACAGTTACTGCGGCTGTTCCCTCTCCCCCAAACACAGCATCTACATCTCACAGTTACTGCGCCTGTTGCTACCCTCCCCCCTCCCCCCTCCCCCCCAACACAACATCTACACCTCACAGTAGCCTGTTCTCCCTTCCTCCAAACACAGCATCTACACATCACTTACCATTGCAGTTTTCCTCAGATGGAAGACCACAATCCTATCATTATACGGACTAAGTGACATCGCCTCTACCTCGCTGATTGGGATACGATACTTCACCACCAGGGTGCGCTGATCCAAAACCAACAGGGCATTAGTACTTAAAACCAACACCAGATGGACCATCTAAATGTACGAGATGAAGATGAGAAATTGTCAGCTCATGCACTAATAAAAAAAACAGCTTCATACAACAAGAACAACAAAACAACACTGTCCCATGGTCAGCAGGTTGTGACCACATAACAAGTTTCCTTTAATATCTTTGTTATGCAATACAGTAAAAATAGACACATTCTTATGACTACATATCAATTTCAAGGAATGACAAGATTGAATGATTGCTATGTTTTAGCCCTAATTGGTGATGCCATATTGGACATACTCAGAGTATTACACAATAGGTTAATGAGATGATCAGATGAAACATCCTACAGAAATAATCTAAAGGTCTGCAGTAAAGTGCGTTACTAAACGCACTTACAAAAGGAATGCCTTAGGAACATATGTAAAGCCTCAAATACCTTAAACATTCACATTTGATTTAATTTAACTTGATTTCAGCACAGCTGGTTGAAGAAATTATCTATATGTTTAGGCTTAAGAGAATTTTTCTCTTATGCTTTCACTTCTGGTTATAGGCCAGTCAGAGGTCAATGTTAAACTTGTGGGTAACATAATATTTCTATATGCTAATTATAAGTTTATCATTTTTATTATGTTTATCATTGCTGGTGAACTGATTATATGTACTAATGCTCAAAATAAGAAACAAAAGTGGTTTGGGTTACTTTTATACATATTTTAAACAATATATAATTTTATGTATTCTGTACGAGTTTAATGCATTTGGTGAAAGATGCACGAATACTTATTAATGTAAAAATGTTAATTTTTATGCAGATTAATGTGTCACTGGTTTGACACATGCGAGCACAAGCTAAACTTGATCCACCTCCCCCTCATCTTATAATAATTGATAATAATCAAACTTTCTCTAACCAGTAAATCAGTGAACAGACAAAAGGCAAAATACAAGCTGGTATATTTGAACCAAGGTCCTACTACCTTTTAGTCATCACTCTATCAATGTACCAATATAGCCTCTAATGGATGTCATATAAACAAAATAGTCCCGTACAAACCTTTCCGTTTTTCCTGTTCACTTTACTGACGATATCAGCAAATACAATGTGCTGGTCGTTACTCTCACAGGCTATGCGCTGCCACTTTGTATTATGACGCAGTTTGACGTAGTCTCCTTTAAATGGATGCGAGACACTGGAAGCAGAAAGTGAGAGGTCAGTCATTGAATGGAACAAACATTCAAATTAGGAAAACATTATGATGATATTGACATGTCGCTTGCCATTACAACCCATCTTAAATGATAACCTGTATTGAATACACACACACACACAGCATGAACAGACCTCTGCATATAATTGGCCTTTTTGTCCCTAAATATATCACTAGCAGCCACTTTCTCTCGCATCGTATTCCTGGTCACTTGGTCACACTTCTCCCTGTACTTGTGACACTGTAAGTAAATATAAATATATGCAAGTTAACATCCACACACTACATATATTGACTAATATATCAATGTTAATTATTCTGACCGCATGGACTCAGGACTTCCTATTTGAGCCAAACGTATACCATCCTGTCATTAACAAGAAGAAATTGGAGTGGACAACACACAGATCTAAATAGTGAAAGGTTAAACCTAGCTTAAATCACATCTAGTGCACGATCTTCATCTGTTATCTACAAAATTCTAACTTATCTCTCGATCATCGTAATGCCAGTTGAATGAAAACAGAACAGAATTATTTAAGAGAACAGTATATCAGGAGCATTTTCTGAAATGAATGACAATTCCTGAAATATATCAAATATTTTATTGACATACCGTTGTGTATAATTAATACATTCTTCTGACTGATATAGTGTGCTTGTGATGTCTATATCTTCCAGTCAATCGTGACTACTCAATGTTTATTTTGGTAAAGTTTAATGTTGTAACAGTTAAAGGCATTTGGAATATGAGGTAAACAATATCCATTATGTGGCCCATGTTGAATTGAGCTCAATTGGGTTGTTAAAACTTGGCACTGGTCACACTTGGGAATTACGGCCAAGCAGTAGATTCAGTAGGGAAACATCCAACAAATGTAAGTGTGAGTCAGATTTCAAGCCATGACCTGGGGGTTAGCAGTAAAGTGCTTTAACCAATATGCCATTGAGGTGTCGTGTGTTCTTCATGTGGCTGGCTACCTCAATAAGGTAGACACAGATGTAATTTAATGCTTCTCTATGAAACTAAATATAAATGAATTTGGAATTTATCTAAAGAGAACAGAACACCTGGCCCTTGCCTGGTTAGCCACATGCTGCTATAGTGGACAGCTGCCAATAAAACCCTGATCTCTTGTACACCATGACTTAAGCAAGGAGTTCAACACCTTAAAGTACCAGTGTTAGAGCAAAAGAAGCAGTATCATTGCTTTGAATGCTTTCAACACAACAACAGTTAACCCCATTTGTCGGATCATCTTATTTCCATCTTTTGGAGAAACAGCAACTTAGAAACAAAAAATCTCATTAACTCGTTACTTTTTTGTATCAATGTTAACAATATATTACACGCACATAAATAGTCTGGTCATAAGATGGTGCCATTCAATGAATTAGATCCCATGACAGTCTTATCATTGAACATAGCAATGCACTGTTATAATGTGGTCACTTCAGACAGGTAGCTGCTAACTCGGTAATTACTGTACAACCTACTGCCCCTATGAAGCCGTTGACATCACTCACCCTCCAGGCATGATGTATGATCCTGAGCATTTCTGAAGCTCGTCTGAACAAAGGAGAACAGCTCGGCCACGTCTTGTCTAAGGGAGACATCGACGGCAAGCTCTGTGACAGTTGGACGAGGAACCTGTATCTCTGAAATGTATCAAAAAAACATTTATACGTTTAGTTAGATGGATAATAGAGTGGAAGCTAACCACAGGCTATTGTCTATAGTTATCTTATATAAGGCATTATTACAGTTGTTTAGTAATCTCTATTATTCCCAGGTGGTAGTGATCTGTGATCCAACATGCTACCAGTTAGACCACAGTGAATTTGTTACATTATTATTATTATTATTATTATTATTATTACTACAATGGTCATTATTACTGGACACCTACGCAACAGGACTGCTACAGATGTGTTATAAGATGGTTACATAACATAACGACTATTAATCTTGGAAGACCCTACATAGTCACATTATATATAGACTATAAACATGACTCTTAAAACAAGATCATCATTAAACCAAACCTATAAAAGAAGCACACAAAGAATACAACTGATGACTGATCATTTGACATTTGTATGGCCTCACACACACACACACACACACACACACTAAAGATATACATATTTTACTAGAATATAACAATATAGACTGTTTTTAGTCTTGGCTAGAAAAAGATTTCAGAAAACTCTCAGCTTTTCATATTGTTAAGTTAACATGAGTGATTTTAATTCCTTTTGAATTTTTATATTGGCAAGTTTTATTTTTATCTTTGTGGTATGGCACCTACACAGTGTTATACGACACACCTTAGACATACCCTTAAGACTATTAATCAATATTCATCGCCCAGAAATGATAAACAGATTTAACCAATTATAAATTCAACCTTCACCACCATCACAACCTGCAGCATTACTCACCAAGGCTTGCTGAAGGAACCTGATCACCTTTGGTCCAGCGATGGCTCGGAACTTGGTACGATACTCCTTCCTAACCTTCCAGCCCAAGAAGAACTTGTGTATGATCGCTGCTGCCCACTCGCACCGTTTTCTGTAAACCATTGCCTTGTACCGCCTCCTCGCCTAAACACAGTTGATTCAATGCACACATTTAATATGGCTCCATAATATATGACTCCATAAAATTTGCCAGAAGAAGCACACATCTATAACAGTAAACTGAACAGTTCTCATTAAAAATAGTTAATAATTGGAATTTCAAAGACAAATTTCAACCAGTTTATACCTGTTTAATACGAGCATAATTAATGGAATCAAGAACAAACATTGTGGAAAATAGCTGGGACAGTCTGTTTTGTTTTGATCGTCAGGAATTAATATAGACTTCTGTTTTAAGAAGGAACCAGAACAACAAGTCAAGCAAATGTAGTACACTACTGGCCTGACAACTAAACCATGTATACAATATATTACGGGTGGGAAGACTAATGACACATTATTATATATAGCACAACAATAGGAAAACTGACAGATATACCATTACTGATCACGTACAATATGCAAAGAAATAATGTAAAAACCTTCTCATACAAGCATCTAAAATAATCATGCCAAATCAATGATTTAGAAAAATTTGAATTGTGCATCATCACTTAAAAAAATTTAAATCCGTTCTTAGGACATAGAACTTTTCAGTATTACTTTTTAAATATAAATAAAATAAATTCCTTTATATTTTTTACTTTTAAATGCCACATATTTGCAATTCACTCAAGTAAATGTGCTTTAGTAAGTATGAGCAATTGTCATCAGTCTCCACAAGCATCAGTCCACTCAACTTTAAATCAATATATGCCAGAATCAGGTCTCGGTTTTGAATGAAAGTAATATTTCATGTTCAACTGCATCCAACATAAAGCTATGAACTCTTAGAAAATGCTGCAATATCAACCTCATCCAGGGAATATAATGTGATTGTGCTTAGAGTGAGTGATTTTGTTTATCTTCAGCTCTGTTATCAACTGAAACACATGTCCAAGAGGTACTGAGATGAAACACCCATATATATATATATATATATATATATATATATAAAGGTATTACCAGGATTTAAACCCAGACCTGAAAGTCTATTTAAGTATCAAGTGTTATAATAAGGGAACACCCAAGGAACATTATCAGCAAATGAAGGTCTGCACCTAATGAATCAGTGTCAAGCATTTGGTATATAAATACTATGCAAGATTGTCAAAGAAACAAAACAAAAAAAATTAAATACAAAACGGAGCCAGGCCAGAAAGAGAAAAATATTCACTAAGTGTACCAGTGAAATGAACTAAGATTGGGTTCAACTGAGCCTAATTTATGCAGCAAAGTGCTGCATCAAGATATAAACTAAATGTTTACACGCCTCAGCGCTCGGAGATGATTTGTTTAAAGGCGAAATCAGTTAGTAACAATGGCCAGAAAATGTAATCACTTATAATGACAGCTGATAGATAGTACCTTCCATCCGCGAGCATAGGCACATATAACAATGGCTGCTCTCCTCAGTCGACAATATTCCGTCATCGCCTACAGATACACAGAGACAGACATACACAAATAGAAATAATATTGTTTGAAACAAACAAGCAGAATAACGTGGGCTGACAAATAATGATCATGTCCCAACCATAAGATGATAATATTACATGGGGGGGAAATGATGCTGATGCTGCTGCTGCTATTTTGGATACCAATTTGGGATGAGGCAGTTTAAAATGAGTACAGTTTCCAGAAGAGCATTATAAAGGATGGGTCTCATCCCTTGGGATGTGGCTAGAATTTGAAAATATATCTATCTAAAAGTGTATTCAGAATTAGTTACGGACAAAACCCGGGGGATATATAAACCCCCCACTGGTCACATCAGGGATATATGGCTGAGGGGCTATTGCTTAGGGAAACATCCAACAAAAACAGGTACAGGTCACATTAGAACCTGGAGGTTGGTGGCACAATGCTCCAACCATTGCACCACTGGAGCACACTGTATGAGACAGTAAACATTAGAACAGCAAGCCACATTTAACAATAAATGATTAATTCATCCAAGGGCCTTAATGTAGTAAATAAAGTAATAGCCTTGAAATTATTCAATGAAATGTAGATATCGGAAAGATCACAAATTGGTAAACAAACATATTGTCAAACAGCAGCATCACAGAATTGTTCAAAACACACAATTTGTGAGCGCAATTCATGGAGTTACGGGTGTTTGTAACTTTGCGCCAATTTCAAACACCCAATCGGTGCGTAGAAATCTTCAAATAAAATGTCAAATTTATCCACAACGGTAACTTGTTAGATGATAGCTTATGGTCGAGAAACAAGTGATCTGAATCAGGTAGCAAATAGCAATGAGAAAAATTATAAATAAAAATAATACAACCAGCAATAGAAAATTGGTGCCATTATCAAAAACAGTATTTATATCATCATAACTATCTACATTAGAGCAAATAACGGGGTTAAGAAATAATAACAACATCAACTGGATATATATCAAATATCTCAATTACAATAAAATTAACTCTTGATATGGTAATACATGCATCACTTTACGGACATCACGAAAATAATTTACCACTGTTCTAATCAATACACATCACCTGGCTTTTTATTTTAACCATCACTATCATAAGGACTTCACAATAACGAGCATGCTCGGGTTACACTAGGCTCTGATTTGTCAAGAAGACTCACCGCTTAAACTTACACATTACACATGCATTTTACAATAACATTACAAGACATATGGCTGTAAGGGAGTACTGGAATTTGGTAACGGATTGGAAGAAAATGAAGCACATTTTGTGATGGAGATTTTAGTATTTCACATCTAGGATAATCTTTTGTGATCAAATATGAAAAATAACCTAAACGCAAACAGACAAAACAATCCATATCTAAAATATTGGAAAG
The DNA here is from genome assembly GCA_025642065.1 of Paralvinella palmiformis. Classification (NCBI taxonomy): domain Eukaryota; kingdom Metazoa; phylum Annelida; class Polychaeta; order Terebellida; family Alvinellidae; genus Paralvinella; species Paralvinella palmiformis. Next base: position 62,723 of record JAODUP010000389.1, on the reverse strand, counting down.
GAATTTCTGTAAGGAAGTGCCCAATAAAAATAAATCTAAAAGAAAATAATTTGGGAAATTGTTCACATTTTCAAGGAGTTTGCACACAGGATTCATTCATATAGCCGTAGCCATGACACTGTGCGTGATGTCAATTCTTATCCTTTCGGTCTCTACCTAATATTATAGAAAAGGTGTTTAATGTAGGCCTGATGCATACCCTGTAACCTCTATAGTGACTAGATATGATGATCTGGGCATGTTTCATGTTGAGATATTTCTGTCTCTGTGTCCAGCCTCGGTATATCTTCTGTATCAATGTGGCCAAGTCTTCGAGTTTGTGACGGCGAAGCTCTTCAAACCAGAACAACTGTTTGTTAGGTGGAAAAATGAAAAGAATACAAGAAATGTCATATTTTGGGTAATGGAATAGTTGATATAAACTAGCAATGCACATCCCAGCTGCAACCCTGTTGGACAAACCGGATTTGGCAGGTTCACAAATTTCAACAGTTTATAGCGCAACAACCGAAAGAGCTATTAAACCCACTCTCATATCATTAAAAGCCAGGAAAAATATCTTTAACTTGATACTAAAACTTTTAAATCCACCGCAAACTTATTATTCAAGAGCGATTTTAAAACAATAAGTTGCTCCGGAAAGCGAGTCCGTCGACGATCCAGATTTATCAGGTCACGGGTTGCGACATCCCCGTTTATAAAATTAACTACCGCGGAGTGCGTTTGAATATTTTAATATAAATTTATGACCAATCAGAACTCGAGCTGGCCTTCACTCCGGTGCTTGAACGGTAACTATCCGTTGCGGGAAGTTTGAATAGTGAAGTCATAAAGTCACGCGTCTATTTCTCAGAAACGGGACCAGATATCGAAATCGTTCATTCGCATATAGTGAAATAACATTCTTCTGCATCTTAGGATCTATAATATATTACATTTAATTGGAAAACTTTGTGGAGATCAACGCTCAAAGTCAGAGAAGTCTCCGGATTCGACTCATTTGTTGACGCGACGCTCTCCAGCGAACGTTCTATTTTTAGAACTAGGAGTTCTCGATCACGTGGTTGGATTCACGGGCGCCGTTTGGGCTCGTGGTGACGTCACCGTTGTAAACAAAGCCACGTGAGTATTTGTTTTTAGAAATGATGTAAAAGGATACTGTAAGATTAAGTTTATACATTGTGAAAATAATCAACTGATTAAAAACAAAAGTGACTTAAAGGGACACTGCAGTTAGTTATAAACAATCTTAAACTGATTTTGTTTATTTACAAGTAGAAACACTACTGACCACTTACTCAACCGTCATCCTGGCCATTGGCTTGTAACCACTCTTGTGGTCATAGGAAAGTCAGTTGTTGAGTTTAAAGGTCCAGTCTGCGAGGTTAACCCTCTAGAACCTATACCACTTGTGGTGTTAGGTAGGTTAATCTCTCTATGTGATATACACATGGATTCTTGTTTGGGCTGCTTTTTAGGCACTCTTTACAAGAGTAAACTGCATCTGGTGGTCAGAATTTCTTAGGCGGGTTCTTGAATAAAACTAATTTTATCTTTTTTTCAGAATGGCTTATCAAGAATTGAAGAAACGTTATGGACAGAAGCTCAACCCAGATGCTATCACCAAGATCATCATCTGTGAAATATACAAGCATGCCAGCAAAGAGAGTGCCGACACTGCTGCACATTGGGTTTTCATAGTGGTCTGGTGTGAACTTGGAGGGCCATATGCTTCGCCTTCTTCGAGTGAAAATGAAACGTATTTCTGAGCTCAGCAAAAAGCTTAGAGGGGCAAAACTTTAAGTTTTTAACCGAAATATTTTCATTCCCTAAATCAGGCCTACCAGTTCCACAAGTAACAGAAACATATACAACAACATATGAAAGTGAAGTGAGTTCACCTGTTGCTCAGCCTAATTCAAGTACATGTGGGGTTCAAATCGTATTTTAGTTCCTATTTCTGGTGATACAAAGAATGATACGATTCTGATAGATTTACTGATTCCAAATATTTAAAGTGAATATATCCCAGAATCCAACCTCTAAGGAGTGATTTGTAGCTGCAAGTCAGCCAGTCAAATTTCACCACTATTTGACAATTTTCCGTCTTTCCATATAAAATAATTGTTTGGGATATCCTTTTAAATAATGACAAATTGTGTCTTTCAGGAGATTTTCTGTTTGCTGCAGTGTTTAAAAAATTGATGCAGCTAGTGAAGAGTTTAATTTGATATATTACTCACCCATGTTGGGGATTCGCCAGTTAGTGCCCAAAAAAAGTCGGCCATTTTGGATTTGGTCATGTGATACAGTGACCTCTGTGATTTCTATGGAATGCAGATGCAGAACTAAGAATGCACAGCTGGAAAATGGAGCAATTACTACACCCTATGCTGTGGACTTTTTTATTAATGTGACTGGATGATGTGGAATTCTGAATTCTGGGCGGCCATCTTGGATTCATGGCGGCCATCTTGGATTAGTGTTATGGGTAGGAAATTATGTTTAGCGCCAAGTTTTTTTCCATCAAATACTACAAGTGTGTGTATTTTGATAAATTTGTCTTTGTGGTTATAGAGCAATTTGGTTTTATGTGTGTAATTGCTTAATAAAACTTACCAGTTGATCCAAAAATTGTAATTTGTGCCCAGTGTTTTCCCATTACCATGTTTCCAATGAGATTGCGAACTAAAACGAAGGTTTCTCAGCACCCATAGGTCCGATTTGCAAAATTCAAAAAGTATATTCCTTCTTTCACTCAGCTTTATTCTAATAACAGATTCTTGTATATATTTTAGAGGGTTAAAATTTTGGGTGTGCATTGCTATATAAACTATAGTTGATATGCATCACCGAAATGAGACGTTAACCTATAAAACTGTCTATATATTAATCATTCAATCCTGTGTAAATTATACATATTGAACATTTGTATAAAAGCTAAAAATGCTGATTTATCACATTTAATCACTGTTTTAAAATAAAATTATCCAAATCAAGTATTTATGTACCACTACACAGGATTGTTTTACTAGAACTAAAATCAGCCTAATTTGTTTTATGTATATTCATAATTAAAGATGGAAATAATACTACATGGTTCCCACAGCCAAGGAAATATTATTTTCCAGGACATTTCCAGGACAAAATTACCATTTTCCAGGACAAAGTTTTAAAGGTAATAAATTAAGGATGTCCGAAAAAGCATGTCATATTTATTCGATGTAAGATCGATTATAGACATTTTTATGGTACTGCCTCCTCCTCACCTCTTCTAGCTGTCTGATCCACCCATTTTTATTTAAATTTTAACTAACATGGGATATCAAGACTATGTACTGGTACTCTTTTTCTTCTACAATTGAAGTTTTCTTCTACAGACATTCATGGGCTTTTTTCTTCTAAGTGAATATTTTCACAAGCAATATTTTTTCCAGGACATTTCTTGATTTTGCAAATTTCAAGGACATTTCAAGGACCTGGAAAATAACTATTCTTTTCCAGGTTTTCCAGGAAGTGTGGGAACCCTGTACTAATTTTACATTTTTTGACAAAGAACTGTGACCTCTTGACTGATTTAAATGAATCATCCTGTTTGGTATATCTATTCCTAATAGCTAATATGATAAAATAAACATTAACATAATGCCATTTGGCAATTACAACTTCATTAATAAACTGCAATACTCACGGTTCTCGGGTTTCGGATAAATATTTTAGTAGCACCAAAAGCATATTCATCTGGATTGAGCCGCAGGTATGAGAGCATGGTCTGGACACCCTTCTCGCCTGAACCCCTCCAGTTTGGCCACGTATGTACACACAACATCTTGTAGCGATAGAGGAACTGTTGATAGTTCTGGCGGTAGGCATACCCAGCACGCCTCACACGAACATTCTCCAGTAATCTGAGGATTGTATGAAGATTTAATGAAATGAAAAGCAGTCAGTTACAAAAGACAGGGATTGATAAATAATCAATTAACCATATTCACGTAAGAGGATAACTTATTTAAAGAAAATGTTACACATGTAATAGGTGTTATTTTATGGCACTTTGTGACATATGATAGGTGAAATGTGCCAAGAATTTATCAATGGTTTTTTTATATCCCCTAGATTGGCTTTGACTACAGAGATGTCTTTGTATGTTAGATAATGTAATTTTGTTGAAACATGACACTGTAATCATTAAGTTTCACCTTGAACATATGGCCAAGGTGACATGAGATGATCAGATGACCACTTTTGTGGACATGGTAGGGTAAATGGGCCGATCGACCGCCAAAGGTAATGAAACAAAGTCAAAAATGAAACACCCTTCAAATATGCCTACGCAAAGATTTGAACTCAGGTGGTAGTGATCTGTGATCGAACGCGCTACCAGTTGGACCACGGGAATGAATGAGTGTGATTTAAAACAGGAATTCAAATTTATAAACTGAAGGTCTACAGTGCAATATAGCACACTATCAATGACACTACAGGAAAACCAGAGGAGGGACAAAACAAAGAAGGACAGATGCATAAGTAAGAAGGACAATTTATTGGATAAGCGTAAACATTTCAAAATTAAATACCCCAAATATCGAACTTGATGTTTCACCAATTCCGTGTCAAACTCCGACGGGATCTTGTTTTCATTTGGCTGAAATAATTAAAAAATAAACTATATTACAAAAAAAACTCTAAATCTCGTAAAACAATCAAATGTGTAGCAAGAAATTCAACATAACCGAATTAACAATAATAAGTAAAGTAATATTTACCTTGATACACCTTATATAGTTTGGACATTTTGTCTGTAAATTCTTCATTAGTTCTGTAACAGAAGCCTGTGATAAAACAATAAAGCAATGACAACATTATTTATCATTTGCAACATCTTAGCTTTTAAATAGGGAACATAATTGTTACACATGCTTAGCTAAAAGATAACTGTGTATTAGTCATTTGTATTTATGGTCACTTCAAAGGAAATTACCCCAAACAAAGTATTAATCGTACCCCTAAAATTGCTAGAAAGGAAAAAAAGTACTTTACTAAATCTCTCATCCCCAGTTAGAGTTATTAATAAAGTTATGGCCATGTGACCACTGATCATGTGACAATGTTCAATACATTTGTACTTGTAACTTTAAGAGCATGTTAAATTTTATACTGTACCGTTATGTTATTTTTTGATCAGCCAGCTATCAGTTGTAGAAAGTTAACAGCCTACTCTTGCCTTGTGATAACAGACAGTATTTTGCCACTTAAAGGATTATGCAACCAAAAAACATGGTCATATCACATAGCATTTTGCTATATACTGATGAGAAACAGAGTGGACTTATGATGAATTTATATGGGAACAATTAACATCTGCTGCAGTTATATTCAAATCACATACGATATGATTGTGTTGGTGGTCGATATGATTGTGTTGGTGGTCGTGTTCACAGATTCAGGATGTTACACTATTTACACATCTGTTGATGTATTTCTCTAAGGAACTATTCCATTATCTTATATACAAGTATATAAGGTATATATAAAAACCATAAAAAAAGAAGATGCGATGTACACCTGAAGTTTGTAAGGAAATAATCCCTAAATAATCCAAAATAAAACCAAACACTATGACGTTTTCAAGGCCTGTGTCAAAGAATAATTTGAATGACATTTAGAGAAAATGTGAAGACTGACACTACTTCTTTTAGTTCTACTTAACCACTTATGAAACCATTAAAAACACCTTTTTAAGCGTACAAACCTTGAACTGCGAGCCAGCTGTTGCTGGTCGTCTTCTACTTGTCCTTAATGGATTACCTGAAGGTTAGAGAACAATGTCAACAGAGAGTCATAGATTGTTATTATCCAGGAAGAAAATGGTGTCCTGTAGGACCTAAAACACTGTTTTTAACCCGTTCTGTTAGCGACAATCAATTATTCCTAAAATCCAGAGCATTTCACACCAAGACAGCAGCTGGCATCCTTATCAATGAAGATGTCATACTAAATGATAAACCATTCCCAGCTGATATAAATTCCCTGAGACTACAAGATCCCCTTCTTTCAGACAGATGTGCCTCAGCTAGCATCACGAGGTATTAAAGTAACAAGTACCTCACCAACACAGTTTAATAAACTGAAATGGGGAGACTAAATAAAGAAAAACTTCATCAGATAAATTTTTTCCAAATGAGAAACACTACCAGTTCCGTGTGAACTATTCTCAAAGTATGAAATAAATACTAATAATGATAATAATAATAATGTATATTTAATAAAGCACCTTTACTAGCTGGAGCCATTCAAAGGTGCTGTACAAATAATATGTAATACAATAATACCCCAAATAATATGTCTGTAAAAACCCTGTAATGATTTAAAAGATAATTATTTATCTGTGAAAACGACCTTAAATAGGTGTGTTTTAGAAGAGATTTAAAATTTTCAAGAGACGACGCATTTCTAATATTTGCCGGCAACCTATTCCACAAAGTTGGAACTGCAACACTAAATGCGCAATCACCATATGATATTCTGGCGCCATATCATTAATAGATTTATAAGTTATTAAGAACATTTTGAAATGGATATGCTGTCTAACAGGTAGCCAATGTACTACTCTGTTATCTAAGTACTTTGTTTTTTGTTTTAGCTTACCTTCTGGGAAGAGTGTTTTGAGCAGTGGATGTTGGCACTCGAACATCGTCCGAGACAAATCTCGGAACAGTAAGTCATTATTTTTGTCTATAAAACCCTCAACTTGATATGTAACCTGGAGATATAGGAAAATATAGGTTGAATAAAAGATCACCCCCGCCCTCTCTCTCTCTCTCTCTGTGTGTATGTGCACAAGCTTGGAATGTTGCAAGAAGTACCCACAAGCCCCATCTCCGAATACTTACAGCACCAGCATAGTGAATTAGCCTGAAGGCATCATGAGGCAGCGTACGATCAGAACGTGACTTGGCACATCCACGGCTCTGATAATGTCGGTGGCTACAGCAGAAGTGATCCAACTTGTCCAGGAACGTCAGATCAGAAACGTTTCCTGGTCTCAGACACTCCTCATCTAACATGGCAAGGATCCCTTCATTATTCTGTTAAGAAAGAACAATGAAGATAGACAAAATGGACAATTTTCTCACTTAAAGGTGATGAAGATGATCAGGAGGAGGAAGATGAAGATGGGAAAAGTTCCATTCAACTCTCACTCATTCATCTATCAATTAAGCAAGATTCGTATCAACCGGATCACGAAGTCATCTTCCACTTAATGTCTCCATGCCCCTAACCGATCGAATGATTGCAACATACCAACTCCCAAGTTTATTCGTCAAATACATACAACCAAATCTATCAAATAGAATTCAAATCAACCAAGGCCGACAGTTTTAATCCTCTGTTCTAGATGTTAGGCCATTTTATTTTGAGCATTAATAAAGGTAAGACTCTCAGATGACAGCTCAGTGTTGGGTCTCGGATATTTCAATGTGATGTCATCACGTTTTAAGTGGTAAAACAATGAATAATGTCAACCACATAAACAAATGAACAAAAAACAATTTTATCATAAAAGACTTGAAATCTGATTACTTATGGTTTACAACAGTCCTAATGATAAAAACCTACACCAGCCAGATCCAGTCAAACAATCATATATATAAATCTAACACAAAAAAGGAATAACTGCAGTCACTTATCCACAGGTACGACCAAACCAAAAATAGCTCAATTTCTAACTTCGCAACTTATGTCTGCTAAACTCTATTCACGACTTCCCCCATCTGACAAAAACCTTAGGCATGTCATTACTCAAACTTCAGCAAGCAGCAGTTCAATTCAAACCAAGAACATCTGATTGCTGAGCTATTAATCAAGAACACCTCACAATACTGGCTGAGCCATTTCGCCTACACAGACTACATACATGGCTGATGCTAATATTATTTTAATTTCACTTAGCGCAATTAAATGCACAATCAAAGATTAGTAGAATAACAATAATTGTTTTATAGAAACAGGTTATCACATCATATCACATCTACATCATGATGAACAATTCATAATGAAGATTAACAGCAACCATGATCAACTGGTTTATTTGGCCTTACCTTCTCAATAAGTTCACATATCACAGCATTGTTGAAATATTCTACATTAATCCATTGTATACCCTGAAAATAATAGCACAGATTATGTTAGCACTCTCAAAAACAATGGTAAAAACAGAACATTAATAAAAAGGAGTGAAACATTGTTGTGAAGATAAATAGTCAGCGTCCTGTGCTAAAAACAATGAATTTTTCAGATCTGAATTTATAACTGAAACCTTTTAAAAATTAAACCATTAATTAGCCAAATTTTGACTGGCCAAATTTCTTCGGAAAATACCTTCAAGAATATTTGTATTAAGATGTGGTGAAAGCAAAGGCAGTTATCATCTTATTACGGTTAAATTTTTGTTGTACCTTTTAAATGCTGATGGGTTTCTGCTGGTTTATACCAAACACTATTCAATCCAATACCACTTCTTTATCTACAACATTCAACTAAGGTTAACTAGAAATCTAAGGACTGTTTCACCAAGTCTAATACTAACTGCATTTACAAAAAAATCAGCACTTATGTTATATGTTTTGTACTGATTAAATATTTTTCAAGTACTAACCACTGTTTTGAAATAATTATCTACTTCTTGTGTTAATTTGGTAAACATAAAAGCACCAAAAAACTACATCGTTATTGTTGAGTTGTCAGCAACTGCTTAGGGAAACATCCCATAAACACGGATACGAGTCACATTCAGACCTAGAACCTAGAGATCTGTAGATGCAATGCTCTAGCCACTGCATCAACACTGGGGCCCATACCAGAGTAGCCATATCAAATCTATGTGAATACAGATCTATACACAAATAATTAGAATCTAATAGTTAGATACATACCACAAAACAACATTAGTAATTTTACCTGACAGTATATAATCCACATGATTACATATGTGTGGAGGTTAAAATATCATTCCACTTCATCTGTGACAACGACTTCAAATATGCAAATGTACAATGATACCCGAAGAATCACCTGAACCATGAATTAACCTCTCGCTAAAGCCTTTCCTCCCAATAACAATCCATTCATATGACAATTGACTACAATCCTATCTCAAGCCATGTCACATTTGCTATACCATATAGAAAGATGATATTGATTGGTGTTTTATGGCCACTTGTGCACATGATAAACTAAATGGGCCGAGCAACCTCCAAAGGTAATGAAGCAATGCCAAAGATGAAACAACCTTCATATATGCCAACGCTGAGATTCGAACACAGGTGGTAGTTATCTGTGGTCCAAGAAGCTACTGCTAGACCACGGAGACACCCCACCATATAGAAAGAAACCTTCATCCAATATAGTGCTAAATATTCAAAATAGGGTGTGCCTGTATTAAATAAATGTGCCCCTATAGGAGATCGTACAGTTGGTTAGTTGTTTATCAAAGTTTCAGCCAGTTAACCACATTAATGCTCATACCCACCTCTGAGATATACTCTTCCTGTTCTTCTTTCAATGTCAGCTCGATGAAGATCTGCTGTAACTTCTCGTTGCAGTAGTTTATGATGAACTGCTCGAAGCTGTTCGCCTCAAAGATCTCGAAGCCATAAATGTCAAGGACACCTATTACCTTCCGCCGGCCTTTTTTGCGTACCTGAGTAGAATGGTCAATAGATGATGTGTGTACTAGTGTCACGGTGGCTCTGATGAATCTATTTATGTTAAGAATTCTCTTTCTGTCTCTCACTCTCTCTCTCTCTCTCTCTATCTTCTATCTATCTATCTATCTATCTATCTCCTGTTTCCTGCACACACACACACACACACACACATATATATATATATATATACGCAGCACTTACCTTTATACTTTCATTTATTCGCTGTACTAGCCAGGTAAACAAACGACTGTACAGTGCCTTGCATAGAGCATCCCTTGCATAGCATGCCTATAATTACAGAGATATGACAACTCAATATTAGACAACACGATCCTCTAGCTGTAGACAGAAATAAAAAGCCTTGCCAGATTAACCACAGAGGTATGACAACTCAATATTAGATAACACGATCCTCTAGCTGTAGACAGAAATAAAAAGCCTTGCCAGATTAACCGCAGAGGTATGACAACTCAATATTAGATAACACGATCCTCTAGCTGTAGACAGAAATAAAAAGCCTTGCCAGATTAACCACAGAGGTATGACAACTCAATATTAGATAACACGATCCTCTAGCTGTAGACAGAAATAAAAAGCCTTGCCAGATTAACTCCAGAGGTATGACAACTCAATATTAGATAACACGATCCTCTAGATGTAGACAGAAATAAAAAGCCTTGCCAGATTAACTCCAGAGGTATGACAACTCAATATTAGATAGCATGATCCTCTAGCTGTAGACAGAAATAAAAAGCCTTGCCAGATTAACCACAGAGGTATGACAACTCAATATTAGATAGCATGATCCTCTAGCTGTAGACAGAAATAAAAAGCCTTGCCAGATTAACTCCAGAGGTATGACAACTCAATATTAGATAGCATGATCCTCTAGCTGTAGACAGAAATAAAAAGCCTTGCCAGATTAACCACAGAGGTATGACAACTCAATATTAGATAGCATGATCCTCTAGCTGTAGACAGAAATAAAAAGCCTTGCCAGATTAACTCCAGAGGTATGACAACTCAATATTAGATAGCATGATCCTCTAGCTGTAGACAGAAATAAAAAGCCTTGCCAGATTAACCACAGAGGTATGACAACTCAATATTAGATAACACGATCCTCTAGCTGTAGACAGAAATAAAAAGCCTTGCCAGATTAACTCCAGAGGTATGACAACTCAATATTAGATAGCATGATCCTCTAGCTGTAGACAGAAATAAAAAGCCTTGCCAGATTAACCACAGAGGTATGACAACTCAATATTAGATAACACGATCCTCTAGCTGTAGACAGAAATAAAAAGCCTTGCCAGATTAACTACTGTAGATAAATTATAGCCAATCTCAGATTTCCAGATATATCATCAATCTCCAGACATAAAACGGACTTACATCATCATTGTCCTGCTGCTATTTCTTGTGCTGTTTTTATTGTATTGATACCACTCCAAAAATAACTGATCATGAACTAGCAAATAGTTGGGTGTATTCTCTTGACCTGTACCAAGATGTGTGTATGTGTGTGTGTGTGTGTGTGTGTGTGTGTGTGTGTGTGTGTGTGTGTGTGTGTGTGTGTGTGTGTGTGTACTTGTGTGTGCAATAATTAAATGAAACCAGTAAACATTTAAAATAAAAACACATTCCAAAGCAGATATGTCACAAGTGGACATTATCAAAATAAAACCAACCATTCCAGTCAGTGATCAGTCATTTCAGACAAACTACGATATACAAGTTATTCAAATTTCACTAACGACAATCCTAGTATAACACACAGAGAAGTCAACTGGAAAAAAGGAAAACTAAATGGGCTGAGTGACCTCCAAGGGTAATGAGGCAAAGTCAGAGATGAAACAGCCTTCTGACATAGCCCGGCCAGGGTTTGATCCCAGATGCTATAGATATGTGGCCAACTGCACTACCAGTTAGGCCACCATGGAGGCACCCTGATTGTGCAAGTGGGATTATTTTGTGAAATAAGATAAGTTACAGTGCAGATAGCTGGTTGTGTAAATTTCCCCCTTTACTGCCCATGATTTATCAATAAATTCCATCCGATATTCTTGACTATAGATGTTTCTCATGTATAAGATGAATTACCCGGAGCCTAGGAGATGCTAAGATTGTTTCCTTGTCTTATAGATGAGCATCACTAACCTCAAAAGAACTAAGATCCGTCTTCACCTGTTCTCTGTATGTCTCAACGGTTCTCTGAGTTAAGGACTGCAGCAGCAGCTCAGTATCACAGCCAACAAGGTCACAGACCTCAAACACCTCTACAAGAAGAAACATAACATCTCAACATGTTCTGGTCTAACTAGATCATTACACATTAAATATTGAAATTAAATATTGAAATTAAGAAATATTATTTTCTTTTATTCCGATTTCACTTAAATGTAAATACCACTCATTAGCTGTAATGACTGAATAGTATTAAGTACAAAATAGAAATTTGAGGATACAGCAATAAGTTACACCTATTCCGATTGTGGTCCTCAGCATAACTTAACCAAAAGGTCTCACAACTGCCACGTTCTGACATAAGCATGGTAGTTTCAGTGTACTGATGAATCACTCAGAGCTTGTATTCACAATTTGAGATTCTTGGTACCAGTGCATTTTCACACACTGCTAAAAAACACATATTTTCACTTTAACTGTTAGTCTAGGCATGAGAGTGGCCTTGGGGAAAAAATCAGAAAAATCAGGAAAGAAAGTTGCAGAGTAAATTTGTGTGTTTTTAGGACAATCTGAGACTAATGCAGTGGGGGGGGGGGGGTGAACATGAATTCAGCAAGAGATTTTTTTCCAAACCAGTTTGATCCACTCTCCATCTCCCGAAAGGTTATTTTTGGCTACGGAAAAAACAGAATTCCAGTAAAAAACAGAAAACTCTCATCCCGGCCGAGTGTTACACGAGATCACATCACGCAAGACCCATTACACAGATCATTACGCACCATCATCAGCAACATTGCTAGCCATCAATCAGCTCTTACCTTCCTCATCCAATATCTTACAGCCATCAGTGCCATCAATGTTACTGATGTGTTGGAAGCGAATATTGCCGAGCTTCAGGACTGATGCCACCAACTGAAAGATGGCTACAATCTCAGCCGACTGAAAACCTATTACCTCCATAGCTTCCTGTAAGTGTAAGTATCAGTTTAGACAACTTCAAAAACACATCGGAACATTACATCTGAATTATGTGACCCACAATTAACATATCAATATTATGTGCCTGTCCCTTGTTGTCACGTCATGAGTATATTAAATGACAGATAGGATGACATGCAAGTTATCAGAGATAATTATAATATTATTTAACAATCACTAGGTATACATAATTATATTATTATGAGTAAACATGTTACCCTGCACACTTACTAGGATTCAGTTATTCAGCACAACCTCCCCCCCCCCCACACACACACACAGTGACATACAAACAATCACTCCTACCTTGGTATCCCAGAAGTTGTTGTGGTCTATGTTATCCTCTTCTGTAGTCGGATTGTCCTGTTGTAGTATACAATAATGTTCTGTGTTTCTGTGTAGATAAAGGGATTCTGAAAAATAAACATCCCAAATAATCAACAGTTATAACAACGTACTATCAGAGTAACACTTGTGATTAACAATATATCATTATGTTGTGATGATGATGATGATGATGATTGATGTTTTACGGCCACTTTTGTACACATGGTAGGCTAAATGGCTCATCAATGTATTGTGAGGATAGGAATATATTAGAATTGTGGCAAAACTACAATATTGTTACATATTAACCAAGGTTATGTGAGTGTGTGTGTGTATGTGTGTGTGTGTGTGTGTGTGTGTGCACAGTTAGTCAATGCTGAATTCTGCACAGATCTGTTTAAATGATAAACAAGTTGAATATCTTTAATTAATTTATTATTTTATCCACTTATTATTAACATAATAAAATGACTCAAGAAAGATGAGCATAAACAATTAAAGAAAACCAACAGAAGATAATAATAACTAAACAAATATTAATTGGCTTCAGAGATAAACATATATCATTATATGTCTGCATATGTCTATACCCAAGATGGGCTAACTTCAGAAACAATTAAATCTATCATACATGTCTATTATTTGTTTAAACATAAACTATTTTTTACACCTACATTAATGTTATATTGAGCAAGTATACACAAATAGCATATTTATACTAAAGTGCAATAAGAATAAAGAAATTACCCAATAAATTAATTAAGAAAATATTCTATACAAAATCTATAAACAATACAAATACTCCACATTGAACACAATGCTTCAAACAACACACTGAACCTTTTGTAACAATACTGAAAGCCAGCGGGGTATTATTCTTGAAGATTATACTAACACAAAAGTGGAGTCCTGAAAACACATTTGAATACAAATATTACATACTACTTAAACCTCCATAAAGTATTTAAGTATTTCCTAAAATATTGGTCAATAATTTAATTAAGAAAGAAAATAATTTCAAACAGGTTATCAAAGTCAGTATGTTAGATTTTCCCACTTTTGCTCACTCATGGAACTATTAGAAAGGCAGCTTAATCTGAACAAAGCTCCTGTAAGCTAGATACATGCAGTTGCAATAAAGGTATTGCAACGCATACACCAAAGCATGCATAATAGTATATGCAAAGCTTAAATATTATGAAAAAAGTCCCAGCTTCCTGCTAGGTTTTAGATAACTGACAGTTAACAAACTAACAACATTGATAACTTACTGAGAAATGATATGTCGGCTCCCTTCAGCAATTGATAGAATATGTGAAAGCTTCTCTCGCCAGCCATTTGGGTGGATACACGACTCTGTCAGTGAGGAACACCGCACAAAACACAGTTAATGAGTTAGCAGATTAGGTTGGTGTATGTGTGTGTGTGTATGTGTGTGTGTGTGTATGTGTGTGTGTGTGTGCATGTGTGTGAGACTATTGTATTGGGCTCAGGGAAATAAACAATAGTTTTATAATACAGGATGAACCATGACCAATGAGTGAATGTTTTGTTAACCGTGACACCTGGGAGACAATGCAGAGGGGTGAGTTTATTGAAAACATCTCACAAACACAGACAAAAATATAATTAATGACCCTCCGTAACATGCTTTTAAAAAGAAATGCTGATGTAAAGATATGGGAATACTCTGTACCAGAAAAGATCCTGAACCTGGGCAATTTGTTTAACATGTACAAACTTTTTCTTCCTTTATCAAAAGTATATAAACCTAGAGAAGAAACAACAAAAAGGATTTGGAAAATGGTAGAAATTAGGCAATCAAACATTGGGCAGGTTTTTTCCTCCATTTTATCCACTGATTAAAGATATCGTTTTGTTCTAATTTGGGTAGGAAATAGTTTACAAAAAAACACTGTAAGAAGGCATGAAAGCAAAAGAAAATGCTTGTCATTTCAGCATGGAGACAACTATGAGTGGGTGAATGAGCGAGTGAGTGAGTGATTGGTGTGAATGAGTGAACAAATGAGTCAGTGAGTGAGTGAGCGAGCGAGCGAGTAAGTGAGTGAGAATTTCCATTGATAAACAAACATCACTGCGAAGAATGATTATAAATTTCTATTAAAAGATGCTATAAATCGATAAGAACATGTTTTAGCAACATTAATAACACACATGAAACAATGAATTATATTATCATCAATATTATATTAGATACAATAATTAATAATTGTTAATTACTTTTTAATATATTCTTTGGGTATTAAAACCTAAATATGATCAAATTAACACCTCTATCTAGATTGGTAAATGGTGCATAAGCAAGAATATTGTATTAATAAAGTGTGCCTTATCTCTGGCATAGTGGTTTGAAACTATTAATGAATGCACATCACATGCAAAAATAAACAAAAATACATCACACAAATAATCAGTTATTTCTAACTGCAATTTTTCACACACACACACATACACACTATATATTCCCTTGTCATTTGATTATGATCATGATCACCAACCAGTGACGTATGTGTAACAAACAATTTCGGCAATGACTACTATCTAGCAGAACTCTGTTTGCAGGTCAAGTTGCACATAGCTCATTATAAACTTTGACACTTGTGTGCTAAACCATTGTCAATTGGACAATCATTGAGTAAATGAATATGTAGATTTACTATGTTTGAGGATCTGACAAAAACATTTCTAAACAATTGATAATTCTCTCATTATATGAGAACAAGAGGCTGATTTTAACCTACGTATCTGAGATAAATATAATTTTGTGGTGGTTAAGTTCACATTGTTGATCATTAGATAAGTTTATTGATAAAACATCTGACTCGCAGTGCAACAACACTTGTCTTGCAGCTGCGGCTGTCTTGGTTGATGAAAGCTGATTTAGTCTGACAAATAATCATGTCTAACAGCAAAAATAAATAATATGATGTTCTATGAAACTGCTACAAGAATTTTTAAATCACTCTGATCTTTTGCATCCAAGTCATTTTGTGAATTGTTGATTGAGTTTGATTGTTTCATGCTAGTTCATCGTGTACATGACATTGATGACCAGCAAACTGCACAGCGCATGGACAGCAGAACTATTCTATTCTTGACACAATCGACCGACAGCTGTATTACTACACAATCACAATGCACAGCAACTTATTGAACAGTAAAATAAACTCCTCCAACTCGGGGGAGCATAAATATAACAACCAGGGTCAGCTACAAATTTATGATATATAGACAATTTTACTTTCATTTGAATTCTTTTGAGAGAGCATTCAAATCACCACTTTTCATTCCTTTACTGGCCATAAATGGGAGCATGTGGATGACCGCTTTATTTAGCTTCAGCACCATTCACATCTGGCAAGAATTATTTGGGTTATAAAACCAAGCAGTCCTCCTGATCTTAATCTCTGGTTATCAAACAGCATATTTCTAGCTGGCACTATTCACTTACAAGAGGACTGGCCCGGCAAAAATCAATAACGAAACAAACTGCTCTGAGTGACACTTGTGGATATTGTTAGTTTCATACAGTGGTCAGTTTATTATTTCAAGTAGTAAATCTTTTATATTAATGCTATATTGTCTGTTAGGTGCCTTATTATACATCACTATCTTCACCCTCATAATTTGTTCTCTGAATATGATCAGAAGTAAAGCAATTTCATAAATGTATTTCACATACTAGCTTTTTTCCATTCATTTTCAACAATCATCAATTTACAGTTGGATTAAAACAAGATACCGAAGATATCGGCTAAATTAGTGCAAAACATATCATTTTGGTGTTGTTTTAACGAATTACCATTTCTTAGTACTGTCTCTGTGATGCTATTAAACATGTAGAGACACACTTAGTGACACCAGCAATGGGATCAGCTGGTTTCATCACTAGTCAGATATGGTCTTTGAGGTAGATTCTAGTCTTCGCTTACGACGTTTAATAGAAACATTCTATCTCATCAGATAGATGGTCCTCCAAGACGGATTTACTTGCAAAATTATTGTTATGTATTTACACTACAGGTAACATGAAAAGGGCCTTTAAAAGAACGTTTTCACTTAGGTGTTCACAACACATCAGACTGAGAGGTTAGACTGGATAACATCATCCCAACAAACACACATGACACAAACTATCAAACATCAAACAAAGCTTACCTTCTCCAGCAGATCTGAAAGAGATCCAGGAACACAGAATTAAATGGTGAACTTAGCCAGTCTAAGATGTGTGCAAATAAAATACATCGTTAAGTCCTACATCAGTCACACTCTACAAAAGTGAACAGCATGTGAAATGTACAGCGATTAATTAATCTAAACATGAATAGTGCTCCAAGCGTATATATCATACATTTACACTAACTGCAACATGTGTACATATGAGGCTCAGAAGGAATACCTGTAGACAGGATTCTATTTTGGGTTTGTTAATGTTGTAAGATTGGGAATGGCCGCATCCGTAAGGAGAATTAAAACAAAGTTTGGTAAGAGTTTACACAGAAAACACATATCGCCTTATTGCACTCGATACAAGACTAGCTTTTGTCACGATAAACAGAAAAGTTCATGTGAAAAGCAAAATGCTAATTTGGTTGTTGAAATGATATTAAGGAATAGAAATTCTATATAACTCTTTCCCAGTAATTTTACACAGTATCAGAAATTGGATAGCATGCACCAAATGTATAATTACTTAACATATTTCAACACGCTGCTGGTATTCCCTCCAATTTAACTGAAGATGTTGGAATTAGCCAAAGCATTGGAGCGAAGCACTCGCATACATATTATTGATATATCGTACAAAGTGAAACAACATCCCAAAATGAGCAGTAATTAAATACAAAGCAATATTCTCCCAATCCACCAGGCCAAACCCTGACTCACCTAAAGCCCCCCACCTTGAAACAAAAAATGTGTATGCTGATTTGTCACGACTGTTTAAAATGATCAAGACAGCAGCCAATTTTTATTGTCTCATTTGAGACGTGTCGCTTCTAAATAACAAAATGACAGCCTCAGTGTGTAAATAATTTCATAGTGATGTTGTAGCTTAAGCCTACAAGCTTTTATAAAAGAAGATTTTGTGTTACGACATGCTCTAGACCAGCCAATGCTCAGATACGTGAGTGTGTGTTCTAAAAGATCGCCATTACGTATATACTCACAGTTGGTTATCACACCACCAATCGGGTCACCCTTGTAGTTAAATTCAATGTCCATGTATTTGCCCTGAAAAGAGACGGTTGTTTATCACTGGCAGGGTTCATACACATTTTGACATCTCAGATACCAGGACCTTCCAATGTCAAATTCAAGGACCTTTTCAATGAATTCATGAACTTTTAACACGCAAAGGTACACCCATATTTCAGAAGACTGAATTCCTGTATGCTTATGATTAGAATTATAGATCTATTAGTCCAAATTACAGGACTTTCAAGGACCTCTACAAAAATTCCAGGACTTTCCAGGCCTCAAATCCAAATTTTCAAATTCCAGGACTTTCCAGGTTTTCAAGGACCTGTGCGAACCCTGAGTGGCCACCAACCTAACTATGATAAGTGAGAACGTCTCGGAATAAGGAATGCACAACAGCTTTTTCAAATTCCACAAACATCAAGAAATGTTTGAGCATGGTCAGATAAAATATGAATTTCAAACTGCACGCATGCACCCACACACACAAACACACACAAAGACAATGAACAAAATTCAAAACTCATAATCAAACGTAGACCTCACCAAGCTGATTTGTACTACTACTCTCAGATCCAACCTACTTTCAGTGAATTTATGAACTGGAGTGATGAAATAAATCAACAATCCCACTGACCAGCTGTCAAATGCTATATTACATGACAAATAACTGTATCCATATCTCGGATATGATTGTGTTTTATCAAAAGAACAACAACAAAAAACACCCCCACTAATTTCATCCCAACACAATGCTACTACATACAATGAATCAATATATAGGAACATTAACACCTAGAGGAAATAAAACTGGACAGACTGACATGTGGAATACACTCCCAGCTCACATTCGTGAATCCAAACACGGAACATTTTTAAGAAGTTGCTGAAAACTCATTTATTCTCGAGCCATTTTGGTGTTTTTTTCTTTTTCTTAGTCAGTTTTTATATATATATATATATATATATATATATATCCCAATTTAGCTTTATACATATAGTGTTATGAAATAATCTTATTATTTTTGTTATATCTTATATATGTGTTATTCATAAGTTTATGTACAGTGCTTTTGAACAGTCTTTAAGTATGAAAAGAGCAGTTTATAACTAACTATAAGTTTGATATAATAATAATAATAATAATAATAATGTTGCCATACTTACAAATCTAGATGAGTTGTCATTTCTAGCAGTCTTTGCATTGCCAAATGCTGCAAACACATGCAATAAAGCAAAACTTATGAATAAACACTTCTTTTAGATGGAGATGAAAAAAGGTTGAAATGGATGTAAGATTTACATTACTGTATATGACAGCATGTAATTATTTTAAATAACAAAAGAAAATTTACTGTAAATTACACACATGTTAAAGTGTATGTGTTTGTGTGTGTTTTGCCCCATAACACAACATTCTATTAATATGTTCATTATCCACTTGACAGTTGTGCCTGTTTACTACATAACACCACCATGGAAGCAAGTATCCTAGTTCACTTCACATTTCCACTAAGCGCATGATTTCTAATAACATTTCCATATCAGAAATGGGAGGCAACTGAATAATTAAATTAAAAAAATTAATTCTGGTCATAATTATTATATTACATTTCATTCATCTATTTTCCAATACTCCGTTTATTGCATAAAAAATTAATTAAACGCCGATAATCTGCTTCTCAACCAATTCAACTATTAATATTGTGTAATTTTTTCCTGTCAAAAATATATTTCATTTCACTCAATATTAGTGAAACTGTAACACGGTCCATTCTCTCTGTCATCAGAGTGAAGTTTTTAAAAATTACTGCGTCAATTATGTATCGCTTATTAATCAACAAGTGAATATCTGGCATGACATAGCCAGCACATATTTAATATTAAAGAAAGACTCATTCATCCATCATCTGAAGATGGACTATGTATGCGCGCAGTTGGCAGAATTAAACCAAAACAACACCACGTTATACATTGTGCTCATTGTAATATCGTTGGTTGATTTGACTAAAACTGAAAGGAAGAAAAGGTGAACATCATGAGAAATACCAGTACATGGCTGATATATTCCCGTCCTGTTCATACTAACATGGTAACTGATAACAAGCTATGCGTTACCGACTTTTATTACTTTTTGTTCACTGATGATACACTCACTAAATGCAGAACCAAACAGGTGACGAAGATCTGTGATTTCAGTTTATGTATAGTTTCAGATAATCCATAGTCATCAATATTTGGACATGAACACCCTCTTCTCTAGTTTTTAGGAGCCTAAGGTGTATGTACATAAGTGTGCATGTGCATAAAAGGGCATTTGTCTGTCTTTCTGCCAAGACTTTTCATCATCACCCCCCTCCCCCCCTCTAAAACTAACCTTCTAACACAGGGTTTGACTGTAGTAGCTGTTCCTTGACCCTCTCTACAGCTGCCCCTTTACCAGAGACAGCTGCTACATACTGCATCAGATACTTACTGGCCTCTGAAATAAACATAAAATACCATCAACAAGCTAACATGTATCTACACTTTACATGGTTCATCTATCACACACACATACACATGCACAGAGAGAGAGAGAGAGAGAGAGAGAGAGAGAGAGAGAGAGAAATCCAGGTTATGGAACCATGTCTGAAACAATCTCAGCTGGTCCTTTAAAACAGGTAATCTTACAAGATATGTTCAATTCCCATAATTATATGTTAAATGAAAGGACTCCTGAGGAAGGTAGCAACTTAAGGTAGGTGTCATGAGAAAAGGTATTACTGTATACTGAAAATAGATGAACTTCTTATCTACACATCATCATCATCATCATCATCATATTGTATATTCATCAGAAAAATAGATGCTTATGGTACTTTGACATACGATGCTACTTTACTACAACATCTTATACAATATTTCCATGATCAAAGTCTGCAGCACAAAATGAGATCTTCCAACTGTTTAACAACTGAGCAACATGTCTATTTAGTATTTGTGCATGTAGTTCACTGATCACGCGCACACACAGATCTATGCTACTGAAACAATACAGAACCACTGCAGAATTCATTGCTGGTGGTTACTAATGGACTTCAAATCTGTAATATGGCAATGCAGTTGACCACAGTAAGAAATTAATCTCTGGTTTGAACTGTGTTCACAAAATGTCATGACACCTTTCTAGTCCATGCCGAGACAGAACATGAACTAATGACTTAGAACTATTGGGTCAAGTGTGGTAATATTTAGACCATCAGAACTCGTACACAGTAAAAACCTAGCCTAAGATGCCTGTAATCCTTCCAATCTTCCCACCAGGTGCTCAATATAAAATCCCAGAACCACTCCCGGTCTCAATAACCACAAGATCCGGCCCAGAAATAACAACCATCAACAATGCGTTTATTATAATGCTCAAACCTGTCTTTCCGGAGCCACTCTCGCCTGATATGATAACACATTGGTCAAGGTTCCTGTCTCGCATAGATCGGTATGCATCATCAGCAATGGCATAGCTAGAGGAAGACACACAGAGGGAACGATATACATTCCGCGTAAACACGAGATGAAGTATCAGTGATTATGTCAAACGCGGTTCGCGGGAGTATGATCATGTGACTAACCATCCACGACATCACGGCCGCCATAAACATGTACATTACAATATCATCGATGACAGATATGAACGGAGAGATTCGGCTCAAACGGGACACATTCGAGGCGACCTCGACTTGATTATCATTGGTGATAAAGCTCTCGGCTGCTTCCTAGTTTACTGTAAGACTTGTGTGTTTTATTATAAAACTTTGTTAAAACCATTATTGTACATCATCATTGGTAATAATAATATTATTATCACATCCTCTTCATCTTCACAGTTTTTAACACAAATGATAAGCATTTGGTAACAAAAAAAGATGGAAAATGACCAACCTATGTTACTAAAGTAATTTTTCCAAAGATCCCATAAAGCAATTTTTTTTAATTTTTCCATCCCAATCGGAAATATACAACTCCTTAATGTAAATGTAGACTAGACTAATTACAGCCATTTGATATTTTTAGTTTATCATAACTGAACACCAACGACATGGCAATACACGCATATTTTAAATGTATGTACATGAAAATTAGGGCCCCTGGCTGCAATTCAGAGCTGCAAAAGTCATCTTAATGAACAGTGAATTCAGTTCATTTTCACTAATGGATAGAGTTGGGAGCAGACATCATCAATGCATAGGCATGTTTCGATACAGTGCTGCTCAGTTGTGTGTAAGGTCACCAATCTCTGTGAGCCAACACTGAACATGCATGCATAATCTGATGCATAATTAATTAGCCATTCTGCGTAAACTTTTATTACTATGTTTCTACCAATACAAACATGTAATTTATGCATAACAAGCGAGATATAAATGGCAGGATGACTAAACATGGCAATAATAGCCATTGTTATAAAAATCATCTGAAAATATGTATTGGCCATCTAATGAATAGTTTTGATCAAATAATCTGACAATATGACGTCACAGACTTTCGTGTTCCTTTTGCAATAACATTTCAACGTTTTTTGCGTGCTTAAGCACACTATACTTACATATGTGGCGGCAACTCATAGATGTTACGGCTACGGTACTGAGCAATCACACTAGCAGAATAGATTGGTAAGTGCTGGTAAGGATTCACTGACACAACCACATTTCCTATGTAGGTCTGAAAGAAACAAAAGCGGTCTTTTAAAAAGAAAAACATAATACCTGTAGTTTACTAGTTGTATAGAACAAATGTAAGGAAAGCTAAACCTGTTTTGCAAGACCATCCTCACGGGATCTCATGTGGTCCTTAATCAAGCATATTCCCTGACAGCAGGTTCTGGTCTGGGATCAAACAGCAATAGTTAGTGGACAAAGATAGATAGTTCCCATGAAAACACTTCTTCTGATAGATTTCTGCCTGTTATGGCTCATTATTAAAAAGTAATAAAACAGATATAAATATGTCTACCAGTTATTTTTATTCATACAAGTCCATAACGCTATGTTTTCCACTACATTTTTGCGAGCAATTAACCTGATTGTTCTCACTGACACAATGTCAACCTGTTTGCAATGTGTCCATCTAGTCAGGTTGTTCTTCACTGTTTACCTTCATTTCACATTTGTCATAATTAAATGAACTTAGATTATGAGGCAAATCATTATATTTATACATGTTTGTCACTTGACGAGGAATACGGTATTGTGCTTGTGCCTGTGTAGAAAGAAGTAAGTTTCCAATGGTGCTACAACAAACCAAAAGGTAGATCTATATTATTGTTGTCTTAAGTGTCTAATAAGTGGCAATTCTGAATATGGTTTTCTTAACTGACCAGATCTTATCTTGTTTATAATGTGTACTTTAACTCTGATTAAAAAAAGCAGATTCATTTATCTCCATCGATCGTACACTTTGACTCAAAATGAACAGAACACCCCATACAAAGAATTATTGGACTAGCATATTGTTTGCTCCTAAATAGCCACATATTTGGATCCCATGGAATCCTGCAGTCACGCTACAGAAGCAACTCTAAACATACATATTTACACACATCTACATTACAAACTGTGAAAATGGGTTCAAATTATTTAGAAAATTTTGATGGTGGCAGATTTAAGGCCATTTCGTGGAAAAATGCCCTGTCATGGATCCTATGAATCGGGGTCCAAGGTCTGACCATGTTATATCCGATTTCGTGTTATAGCAGTTGGCTTTATAATGGGGGGAGGGGGGTCTATTGTATATATAAAGTACAGTGAAAAAAATGTGTTAATTAAAGTGTGAAGGGGCCTACAAAAAGATGGCATTAATCAGCCATTTGAAATATAATATGTTGTTACATGAATGATTGACTTGATAGCTAGCTATTACGTCCTCCTGGACAACTACTAAAAGTCTATATTACTATTAATAGATAGCTTTTAGCCAGTCAGTGGTCCAGCTGTCTAAATGGATGACATGTGATAAAATGTGGACGGCTGGGCAGATTCTACTCTTCACTAAAAGGCCACCGCAAGCCACCTGAAAGTTGTACATATCAAACCTTTTCCTATTGATACACCTAATTTTACTTCCCCATACCAATCAAAGCCTGGACTCCCTGCATAAATTTATAATCTAGGCGTGCAGCTGCAGTGCTCTTTCCATGATCGTTCTAATTGCAAAGCATGAAATAATATGCAAAAACAGCCCTTGTTATGACATAACCCTGGTGAGCAAGGTGCATTCACTGGACATTTATTTGAATAGAAGCCAATTGTTTGTGATTCAATTAGCCTAGTTTGTTGGCACTTATATATATATATATATATATATATATATATATATATATATATATATTAAATATGGTACTTCAAGAATGTATATTGTTACTAAATATGACACAGAAATGCTGTAAGAAAGTTTGTAACATTTCATGGCCTTACTGCATACTTGTAATATCAGTTTGAGCACCAAGGTTTTTACCCATTGTGAATACACACTATGTCAGTTGTCTATTAATTATGCTTGTTTGAATTTCATCATCAGCTAATTCATCATTATTATCCATGACATAATTTGTTATGGTAAATTTTTGTGGGAATGAGCATTAGTCAACTCCAATAAAAACTTGACTAAGAGTTGCCTTGGTGAGCTGTCCTTTAAAAATGTATTTGCTATGGTGCCCTGCTGAATAACTTCAGTACCTCGCACAAATTTTCTTCTACATGTGTATGTATGTGTGTGTGTGTGTGCCTGAAGTCAGACTCTGGTAAGCCAGACTGCACTATTCTTGCACAACAGCTATCCCATGCTGAACACACAAATACAAGCACGCATATGTTTGCTTACACCATCACTTGCACACTATAGCAGCAACCTATGCCCCAGTCAGTTAAAAAAGTTTCTTCTACATTAATTTTCCCGGGAGATTATAATTCATGTAATGCTTAATATTACTTGATAATTTATTTATTGACTACCATTGTCAATTTACAATAAAACCAGGATACTAACTGAACTTAACTCCTGGACTAATATTTGATAGGATGGTTGTGGTCATATATGTAATTTGTAGCAAATGTACAGGAAACATATGAACTCTTAAGTGACATTCTAAATTCAATACTCTAAAGACCAACCCACAGCACATATCATCTGAGCCAGAACCACCTCCCTTCTCGTAGACACACATAGATGATGGTGATGATGATTAAATTTTAAGGCCACTTTTGGACCGAGCGACCTCCAAAGGTAATGAAGCGAAGTCAAAGATGAAACACCCTTCAGATATGCCCACACCGAGATTCGAACTCAGGTGGTAGTGATCTGTGATCCAACGTGCTACCAATTAGATCTCTGATAGCTAGAAGTATGACCGGCACTCAGTGTTATGCCACTGGAATATTTATAGGATAGTTCAACTATCAGATAGGTTACATTACTAAAACTGATATATATATATATATATATATATATATATATATAGTACATATATTATATAACAAGAGATTTACACAGATACATAAGGAGAGATCTATAAATGGTATGAATACCAAGCCAGTAAGAACACTGGATCACAGACATAAACACATCCAGTGACAGATAGGTGGACAGAGAGCAAAGATGGATGGACGGATGGATATCTAGACAGGTTGATCCATCCACGACGACAACCCCCCCCCTCCCCCACCTCACATACACAGCTAAACCTGTCAATATTTTCAGGCCATTCTACAATAAATCAATCACATTATAAATGATATCAGTGTCTCTTAATCCTCAATCTGTTGACAATATTTGTCAATGATGAAATAATATCCAAATCTCTCTCTCTCTCGGGCAACGCCTTGGTCTAACTGGTAGCGCATTGGATCACAGATCACTACCATCTGAGTTCGAATCTGGGCATGGGCATATCTGAAGAGTGTTTCATCTTTGACTTCACTTCATTACCTTTGGAGGTCACTCGGACCATTTAGCCTACCATGTGTACAAAAGTGGCCGTAAAACATCTCTCTCTAGACACACACACACACTCACACTGATCATAACTGTAATTTAAGCATGGAATGCAAAATTACTTTAACTCCAACCCAAAATGAAAATATTGACGGCTATTAAACTGTATCTGTCAATGTAACCTAAACTATTTAATGCCAAACAAACACCAACTAAAACTGATGGTGCTAATTAATTGCCTAATAATGAATCATTACAATTAAATCCAATCTTGGGACTCTCTATGATACGACTGTACCAATGTGGAAATGTCCTGGCTTACAGCCATTTTTGAGCACAGGATAGGTTAAACGAGGCAAACAATCACCAGAGATAATTAAGTGAAATGAAAGATGAGACAAGACTTCAGATGAAGGCCGGAAACTGGTCTGTAATTGACCGGGTTACCTGTACTGACAGTTTGGTTATATCCTAATGGTAGGACACAACTGAGCTGACATCCTTATTTGATGACCAGTCTAAAACAAGCACACAATCAAACAACGATCATTGGCTACTTCACAAGTATTATACATTTATATAAGTCACTGTGTGTGTGTGTGTGTGTGTGTGTGTGTGTGTGTGTGTGTGTGTGCGTGTGTGTGCGTGTGCGTGTTAGAAGGGGGGGGGTGTTCCAGGGGAAGGGGGGTGTTCCAGGGAGAATAGCACCTTAAACAAGCCATTTACTGTAACACACTTGATATAAATATAACATGCCATGAATGAACAAACAAACAAACAAACAAACACACAGAGAAACCTTGGAAATACTGACAATGCTCATATGAAAAGATACTGGGAGACATCTTTGATCTTCCAACGATCCT
Organism: Paralvinella palmiformis; assembly: GCA_025642065.1. Classification (NCBI taxonomy): domain Eukaryota; kingdom Metazoa; phylum Annelida; class Polychaeta; order Terebellida; family Alvinellidae; genus Paralvinella; species Paralvinella palmiformis. The sequence continues at coordinate 35,464 of JAODUP010000389.1, read as the reverse complement.
CTTTCGAAAATTCCCCCCCCCCCACACACACACACACACGAACACTCTATAAAATGCGCTTTACGGACTTTAAGCCTGCCCTATGGTATATGAATCTGTGCCATCTAATGCCACCATCAACCCCCAGAGGAGCCTAGACTTCCTTGAGCCCCCGGATTTTGTAATCTAGGTCAGCCTCGGGACAAGTGATTAGTGCTGTTAATTGAGAACTGGCTTCAATGCTGGACAACCAATCACTGGTTCAGTTGTATTTGGGAGGCTGTTAGGGTCCATTGGACCACAATAACATAGGAAGGTAGTGTCTTAATCTATCACTGTATGTAACCTATTCTTAATCCAACTGCATAAGCTACCTACGGCTGTACGAACTACTGCACATAGGACAAAATTTTTGAACCTGGAACCTCCGTAACACTAACCAGCCACTCTACTGAATTATCCACAAGCAAACAAAATAATTCAGGAACCTCCGTCATCCTAGACAACTACTCTACTGACTTAGCTATCATCCGGATCCTATGTACTACTAGCCAGTCACTATACCGACTTAGCTAACAATTAAACAAAATGGGAAGCTCTATCGTTCCACCTAATCGCACAGTTACCAACACGCGACGACCGAATGCAAACAGGATCTTCTGCCACCAGTCTAACCTACAACTCTACTAAGTTAGCCACCAATACAAATGAACCAAACTATAGCCAACCACTACACACACCAACTCGGGCATATCAATCATTTTGTGGGAGAACCAAGAGCGAAAAACATCAAGACAATAGCCAATACATCATGAATCCTCTGACATTTGGCAAGGATTAAAGATATGGAGGACTCCAGCAATGAGGAAGTGATCAGCGAAGGTATTTTTTCATCGCATCGCTTTTCCATTCACAGCTCAGCAGCATGTGTTGTGTGTGTGTGCTATTGAACTTGAAGGAAACCAAAGAAAGAAAACGGTCTTCGGATATCTCCACAAAGGCTCCAAACACATAGGGCTCTTATCTAATCAAACATGTGCAGTTTTCACAGGCTGCTGTAATTGAAACGCGCGGATGAAGAAACTAGATGTTTGTGCAGGGTGTTATTGAGAAAAGCAGCTTCCACAGATTTCTGCCTCGATGATCACGGGCCCGTATAACAGGTTGTGAAATCTGTGCATCTGCAGACTGTACTAAGGAATATCCGAAGGCGACATCTGGCGTAAAATAATAAACTACAGTTAAGCATACAGAGGTATATAGACCTATGATATATTACAATCAGATATAGTCTAATTTACTGAATAAATTCTCTATTAGGAGATAAAAACTGAAAACATTTGTGAAATGATGGAGGATGAAATCTCTCTCTCTCTCTCTGTGTGCGTGCGTGTGTGTGTGTGTGTGTCAGTGTACATGAGCATCAGAGAATACAGGGGTATTTACATCCAACTATATGCATACTCCTGTGTTCGTATGTACATGCAGACTGAAAAAAATATTACAGCTAACAACAAACCACCTACTGTCCAATATGGAGGTCAGAGGCCAAACAAATCACTACAGAGATGATAAAGGTCATTAACCATCTGTTGGTCTTTTATTAAACCCTAACCGTTACCATGTGACGTGCACACATCATATGACCCATTAGTTATCGTATGACCCATTAATTATCACAGTATACATATTTATTGTAAGTGATGCAATTACATGTCAGTCACCAGTGGCTGGTTCGGTAAAGCAAATATTCACGTGCATGTTATAAATGTTCCGGTTTTACAGAGCCACGTTTGTGCACACGGCCACGCTAAATGAGTCACCGGTTACATCCAAAGGTTAAAAGGTGAAATTAAGATGAAACACCCTTCAGATTTTGATAGCTAGCCAAGATTTGAACCTCAGTGCGAGAAGTCTTACTGGTATAACAATCCAGTGCTACCAGTCAGGCAAGGGTTATGTGCCACATTAATGTTAAATAATGCACCAGTCCCCACAGACACAAAATTTTTTTTTGTATTTGAGTGTGAGGTACATGAAAGAAATAACTCATTTAATGATATAAATTTTAACGAGAATAAAACAAAATGTGTCTCAGTTATCTTCGAAGGTATTCCGATGTCACATGACTTAACGTTTCAAAATTTGAAACAAGCTTTTTTTTCTCCAAATCTATTCAACAACCAGTGTTTGGAGAATCCAAACTTCTCTAGTGACCAGTCACTCGGCTAAACTCCAACTCATCATTCTATGTACATTTTGTCATTGATAATAATGCTTTGCTCAAGCCTTGAAGATTGAACACACTTTTTAAAAGCCTGTACTTACATATATGATCTGATGCCTATAGCGCTCGTAGAGGTTGTAGATAAAGTTTTCCTCACTGAGTGGCTCCAACAGACACATATCACTGACACCAACAGTGTTATCAAGGGCTTCCACCCCACCTGGTCTGGCTGCCATTCTCCATTAACCTGTAACATATATATACATATATATATATATATATATATATATATATATATATATATATATATATTTTATACGTATAACATTAGACTGTAAAATATGACAGGACATATGATTTTGTAACCCTCCAAAAGAAAACATTAGCCTGTCACACAAATGGCACTCAGTTATTCTGCAGCACATGAAAGAAAACATTAATCTCGGTGTGAAATCTAAACACACACACACACACACACATCCCTTTCACCTGAAACACACTAACCCATATAATAAGCAACAACCCATTAACCTCTAGCTCACTAACAAAACTATTAATATGTAACTTTTATGTAAAAACATGTTGTTAATAACAACACTTACTCCAACTCATATTTAATAACACTAGTGGCATATTATAACACATGTAATAACATGTGTAATAATGCAAATACCAAAAGTAATTAACTTGTAATACAAGTAAAACAAAACTCCATGGCGTGGAAGCACACACACACATACACACACAGAGGGAGAGAGAGACACTACATATGTACTTATTTATAAGTCATCAGTGAACATATTCAACTAGAAACATATCATTCCACATATATTATCCATTAAACAGGACCAAACAAATTTCACAATAACACAGAAACCTTGCAACACCGCAATAAGCCATACACACCACCAACAACCCTTAATACCAGAAATACATCAGATGTGCGACTAAAAGGAATCATGATGATGATGGATGCCGAACTGTCGAGAACTTTATTTACCAGTGAGGCTGATTATCAGCGGGCAACATCCTGAGTTATAACACAGAACATGAGAGCAACATCACCAAAAGAAAGAAAAAATTAACAGACCAGCTTACTATAACAATAACAACCTAGAGTCATGCATCACTAACAGCGAGGAATTATATAACATTTACTTTAATTCAACCTAAAATTGACACCAATAACTAGTCAAACAGGGTATATAAATGGTTTAGGTTTTGTTAACAACAACAACGTTACTATTAATGATTAGGCCTTTGGTCATCTCCTTTATTTCTATGACAGTTCATTTACTCTTGCCAAAATAAGTGATGGGCCAAATCTCAAATGACTTAAGGGTTGGCTTAATTTTGTTTTACATCTGTGTCCCCCTAGTGTAGGAACCTTCAAAATTCAGTAACAACTCCAACTCTGAGGAACATAACTGGGTTTTCCAGGATGTAAACATAACCTTTATGGGGCTTTCAGCGCCAACATTTTTCGAAAACGTAGAAATCTGCACACCAAAGAAATGTTAAGATTTTACTGAGTGACTAAAATTGTGAGTTAAAGAGGTGAATTTATTATGGAAGGTTTTCCAGTAAAAAGAGTTAATAAACTTCACCCAGTATGCACAGAATACAAAATATTATTTAACCAATGTAAAATATTATGACACTGAATAATCTTTAGTCCTTCGTCCATCAGAAGGCATACAACACCTACCTCCTGTGTGTGTATGCATGTGTGTATGTGTGTGTGTAGGAGAGGTATGCAAGTATTTGTACACAATAACACACATGTGTATTTCCATTATGCTTTCAGAATCAGTAAGTGGGTGGATGAGTGAGTGAGTGAGCGTGAAAGTTGGAACGTCGCAAAACGGATAGCAATACAATGAGAAGGCCACGAATACAGACTGGTAAATAATAAACCATGAAGCAGTAATCAAACTGGTTAACTGTTGAGTCAATCCTACTCCGGCGATATTACTATTCCAGCTGAACACATCCTCAATCATAACCTATCATTATGGAACAGCTGTCACGTTATAATAACCAGCAAACTGTACTGCATTAATCCTCAACACACAACACGGTCGACTTAGCTGTATAGGCAGCTGCTATAATATACTTCTTGTATATATGAAACATTCGAATGCCCAAGACCACCTAGAGCAGGGAGTACACACATCCACACATGTACATGCTTCATTGCCGTCTATTTAGATTAATCGCTGAGTACCCAGCGTACCAAAACTTTCTCAACTACATTGGAGCATAATTCCTGGTTCTTTATCAATTTGAAACGTACTGAATCATGGGCACCCCCATACAAGATGTTCGACATGCTGTGAGTTACAATACATGGTAGCTCAAAACCCATGACTATCTCTGTACTACAAAATCCCAGGCAATTATTAACACCTGCACAGTGGCTTATATAAGCATTCCTATACTTTCTCAACTCCAACAGAAGTATCTAATACATAGGTCTTTTGCTGTCATTCATTTCTGTGACGTATTCATTCATACCTGTATATCTGTAGCCAGTCTGTTAGTGGGTGGGGTGGAGTGGGACTGTCTGCCAGAGCATGCCTTCTTGTATAGGACGCAAGTGTAGGTGTACTTAATTGTCTGCATATTTTATGTTAAAAAATAATATTCCCATGTATTTATATTTGGTATGGAGTCCAAAACATTTATGTACAAATAATGAAAAATCATAATATCAAACATCATTTAAAAAAATATTTATCATAAAATACTGGAATGTTGCACCAGGTACACACAGACAGACAAGCAGAGAGAGAGAGAGAGAGAGAGAGAGAGAGAGAGAAATATACAAGCCTACTAAGCATGGCCCAGAGGTCATTCAGTACAGACAACGGCGGTACACTTGATCTAAACAGATTTCGACCAAATTCAGGAAACAGGAAATATTATTAAGGACTTACTAGAAGCTTGATATATTTCAGCATACATACAAGCCTATGGCCAGGTAATCAAAGTAGCATGTTGCCTACATATACGACGTGATCTCATGCTATATTTTGAATAAACAACACACACGGTGACTGACAGCTATCACAACCGAACAAATACCACTCCATGTAAACAGTTTGACATGCAAACAGTCTGACATGTGACAGCTACTTGATAACAAATGTAACAGTGTCAGCCTATTAAAAGACTTATGTGTTATAACAACTTGACAATCTACATGAACAGTGTGACATGTGACTGATATTATTACACACACACACACACACACACACATACACACACACACACACACACACACACACACATCCTATATGCATCCTATATACCAGTCACAGCTACTTAAAACCAATATAATGCTCTAGGTAAACAGTCTGGCATTGACTGTTGATTGGCTACCTGACAACTGACATAGCAAAGTTAAGTGTAAACGGTCAGTCATTGGTCAGCCACTTGACAAATAACATAGCAGTCTGTGTAAACAATCAGGCCAGTTGTCAATTATTTGACAACAAATTTAACCAGTCTGCTATTTTGACAGCAAATAACTAATCAGTCTAAATAAATAATGTGATAATATTGCGATAGCTATATAACAAATAAAACATTATAGGCGTTATAGGTGAACTAGCTGACACGTGACCGCTCCATGACAACAGCTATAACAGTCTCCGAGGATAATCTGACAGCTGACATATGGCTATATTTGAATTAAATATAAAAACACAGAGAGCTCAGTAATGCACCATAAAACACACAATCCATCATTAACGAACACGTCTGCATGTCTTATAACATTAGAGAAATACATGTTAGGACCAAAATCAATACGAAATGTTTGGTGTGCAGCATTCCCCTTAAGATATGATAAATTTCGTGAATGTTGTTCTACCGAAACTCAACACTGTTAAGTATATGGGAAAAACTCAATTTCTTATACCAGTCCTAAGCCATGGAACATGCTATATAATGAAGTGAAGCAGGCTGTAACTATAAAGACATTCAGAAGATTTATACTGTTATAACGGATGGTCCAGCTCGGTATAAGACAGAACTTATGCACAAAACCCATGCTGGACATAATCTCTCTCTAAAGAAAAAGGACAAGATCCCTCATTGAAATTTATTTTTCTTCAAAAATCAATTAAGGAGATGTATTTATAAGTGTGTGATCTGAATTATATATATATATATATATATATATATATATATGTGATCTCACAATAAAATATGTCAATAGACAAAGAGAAAAGGAATTAAACATTTAAATATGAATGTGTTTTGTGTGTGACTAAGTAGAGAAAATTAAGATGATGATGATGATTGATGTTCTACAGCCACTTTTGTGCACATGGTAGGCTAAATGAGCTGAGCGACCTCCAACGGTAATAAAGCGAAGTCAAAAATGAAGCAACCTTCTGATAGGCCCACGCTGAGATTCGAACACGGGTGGTAGTGATCTGTGATCCAACCCGCTACTGTTAGATCATGGAGGCACCCCATGTGACTAAGTAGAGAAAATGGGTTGTGACTGAAATACTGGAAGATGTAAAGTTATTGTTCTAAATATTTCCTTCAATAGTTGGAGTAGTTTATGGCTGAAACTTTTTAGTTAACCTCACTACAGCAAGGAATTACTGAAAAACCAAGAAAACTTAACTGAACCTACTTTCACTTAATTACAATTGATGATGATTGATGATGATGATGATTGGTGTTTTACGGCCACTTTTGTGCACAAGGTAGGCTAAATGGGCCGAGCGACTTCCAAAGGTAATGAGACGAAGTGAAAGACGAAACAACCTTCAGATATGCCCACGCGGGGAATCGAACACGTAGTGATCTGTGGTCGGAGGCGCCCGACTTAATTACAATTAAAAAAATTGGAATGCATGAAATATTTTCATGTCTAATACCTTCAAAAAATACTTTACATGTACAGAGTGTAGCAATTACATGGTAAATGGTGGGGGTAGGAACCAAACATTGTTACATAACATTATACAGCCATATGGAAACAAAACACCACATCTTCTATGGCTGCTGAGTTATTGTAAAAATGCCAAGCCAGCTTTGGTGAAGGAGAACAATACCCGAGTCAGATCGGATCACACGTTTCACTCACCGACAGCATATACAAAATGATGTAATAAATAAATAAAATATCTTATCAGTGTTCAGCAAAAGTCATTTTCCCTTTTTTCCCTATGCTGTGAATACCCTACCCTGTTGGACGTATGACAGCGGGATGACCCAACATCTCTCGTAACTTGTTGAAGTTTGGGGTAGAGACCCCTGACTGTCGCCTACTAGGCACAGCCACCTGGGGGTTGACCTCTGTGAAACATTCTCACAATCACAGGCAGTATTTGGATTCAGACACTCAACCCGGAGGCTTTCGGCTCAATGACGTAACCGCAGTGCCCTAATCTCATTGGAAAGTGTTAGCAGAAGAATGTTTACCGTCTTATGTTAGGCTTGATGCCAACAATAAAAACAAATGCGGAACCGATGATAAAAATACACACAAACATCTTGAGTTATTGCCAGAAAACCAACAAAAAACCAAACAATGTCGTAATCAACATACAGAGTGAGACAGATAGTGGGCAGGGGGGATATGAGAAAACCAGCCAATTATGTAGGCAGGGTCAAGGATGGCAAACAGGAAGCTTATCTGTGCTGCTTAACAAAGCAAAACAAATCATTATCAGATTTCTCCAACCAACCAAACCAAAATCAATGCAGTAAATAAATAAACAAGCAAATAAACAAAGTCACAAAACAGCAAACCTGGTAGCATTCCCTGATAAAAATGCCTTCCCAAAGTATTGATGGTCAAGGTCAAAGTAATAACAACACCACTGATTGGTGTTAACCTGATCAGTATTTTTGGTGGGCAATCCAAATTAAAACAAACTGGTCATTCGGTGAGGTGGTCGGTCATTTAGCAAGGTGGTCTTATTAGTGTAGTTCATTATCAGCCATGTTATTGCTAATACTGTTGCCTGTATATAATGTGGGTGAACGATGGCTTCGATGATACAACTTGTTTCAGGAAAGCCTGAAGACAAATTGCGAAGAAAAACAGTGTACGCCTTGTATATGACATCAGGTGGCCTCAAGGTTTGGTCAGTTGTAATATATGGAAGGCATCCTAAAATGGAGCATTGTTTGTCTTGTCTACTGGCTAATTACACACACACACACAGAGAGAGAGAGAGAGAGAGAGAGAGTTTTCATGCTGGCACTAGAAACATAATTAGAATTAATGGTAGTATACTATTAGAAACATGTTACTTTATATTCCACATTTAGGTACCTGATAAGCTACTATATGAAATGCTATAAAAAACACTAAATACTGTCAGCAAATTTACTTTCTGTCATGTGATACATTAGATAAAGAGAGAGAAAGGGAGAACACACACACACTCCAGACCCCAAACCAACAGTACAAACCACAGGCCAAATATAGATTCATGTTAAGTTATCAAATAAACACTCCACGTTATGAACATGACAAACATATCAGTTACACAGAACAGAAGAAAAAACAGCCTTTCAGATAGCTAAGTGTTTGTCAAAGGATAACACCAACACCTTCCCTACTGGTAGTCAAGTAATTTAGATCAGTCAAGAGACAGAAGTCAAGGCCCAATGACAATTTCACGCGCGCGCACACACACACACACGCACACAGAGAGAGAGGGAGAGTATTATAACCAGATACTATTAATAATCATTAATCGTGGGTACTTAGAAGTAGTCTAGTAAAAATCCAGTTCCAGGTGTTCACATTCACACTATTAAAAATTCAGAAAATATGGTGTTCAATAATAATTTGATGGAAGGTATTATCAATATACATTCCCATGATATGTGTATATTGCCTTTTTGAAACAAAACATTAAGACCTAATCAGTGTACGTGTGTGCACGTGCATGTGACAGTATACAGGCAAATATTAATTCCAAATGAAAAGCAGTAAATGCACACAATACAATTATTACTTGCAATGATAATTTAGAGCTAGGGACAACTGCTAGAGATCTACCCTCTGATGTTCCATCCCTAAATCCCAATGCTAACTGTTTGGATACCTTCTTGCAGGGTTAGACCATTATTACAAGCATGAACTCTTGTTACGGAGTGTTATCGTTGTTACAAGGATGCAGCCATGTATATAGTTACTTTTACTAATACAACACCAAACCAGATCTACCAGATAAATCACTTTATATACAATATATTTAAGTTCTGCAATAATAACTTGGGTATATAATAAATATTGATTGACTGACTGATTAAAATACAAACACACTTTAAACAAATGTCGTCCTCCCAATGGCAATGCTATCCTCCTCCTAACTGATAGAAGTAAGGCGACCACAGAAGAGAACCTTTTAGTTTTCTAAAGCTCTATACCCCATCCACAAAAACATTTATCATCATTCAATCTTAATTTGGGAAACAATGTTACAAAAAAAAATCCTCCTGAACGAATACGATTTGATTGCTCTTTTTTAATATCACAGTATATGCTCCAGATTTCAAAATGTCAACCCACGACACAATAGTGAGGTCAGACCTATTATACGCAGATTCTCAGAGGTCAAGCGTTTGAGTCTCATCATGGTGCCATTACAAACTGGATCACTATTTGGCAGAAACAGGTAATAATATATGTGGAAAATAACACACACCGGAGAAATTGACTCGAAGTATACATCTGTGGAAAATGAGTGAGTGCAAAAATACCAAACTGGTTGCAGATGTGCCGTAAATGCATCAATACAGTAGTACTACTGTTAGCCCACCATCTGTATAAACAGCCACTCGTCTGCTGTTCGGGTCAAGGTCAACCTGTTGAGCCTTAACCTAAAGGAAATCACTGGTTGGTCTATAATCAGGTCACTTGTCCATTATTAGGTCACTTACCTTATAATCACTGAATCAGGTCACTTGTCTATAACCAAATCACAACAGATGTGCAATTCACTTGCTTGACGTGATTAGGGAAGTTTTACTGTATACTTAAAGAGACCGTGCGTCAGTAATACGACAACACTGACGCCAACCAGTGAGTGAGTTAGCATGTGGGTGAGTGATTCGGACAAAAAACAGGAAGATTATTTTAGTGTCAGTTCCCATCAGTTGCTTCTTACAACATGTAGCAGGGAATAATAGACCAATTCCACAATCCCAAGCCCACACAATACGACGTTTGGGAGACTTAGAGTAAATGCATTTGGAACATTAACACAATCCCTAATACGATCATAAACAGTAAACGTGGCCAGAGTCTTGAAAATGACTGCAGCTGATCCCAGCACATGAATACGACAAACTAGGAAGTACCGCCCTCCAGGGCCCCAAGTCTGTGGGAACCTCACGGATTCCAACTTTGTTAATCTAATTATATATGGCGGAGGGGTTAAGGGCCAACAATGGCTGAGCTACCCCATTCCAGACACACTATTTGAGACAGCTGTGACAGTCAGTTTTCTATGATGCTGTGTATCAAAAAAAAGTGCCAGTAGACTTATCTCCAGACTGGCAAAGCTGAATGAAATCACAGTGACTCACAGAAGATCAAACAATAAATAAAATGACCATCGTTTAATTCACCCAAATTGCTCAATACTCTAGCATAAAATTTCACTAATCACCAGGCTTCAAACGGATCTGGCATAATTAGGTCAGCCAAATTACTTTCTTATTGTGATTTTATCATTGACAAAACCAATAGGTCAACATCAATTGATCAAAATGGCAGGTTGATACATTAAAAAACAAGATGTTTTGGCTCAGTGGCAATGGTGGTTGACTAAAAAAACAAGGTTCTCAGTTTTTCAGGTGACAATGGAATATTGACCTCTGATTGATAGCTAGATGATGATGATGATGATTGATGTTTTGCAGCCACTTTTGTGCACATAGTAGGCTAAATGGGCCGAGGACCTCCAAAGGTAATGAAGTGAAGTCAAAGATGAAACACCCTTCAGATATGCCCACACCGAGATTTGAACTCAGGTGGTAGGTACTCTGATCCAATGTGCTACCAACTAAACCACAGACTCGCCCCGGATTGATAGCTAGAAACAGTATACTCCCCAGGCGACTGATGCTAGTAACAGACAGCCAATTCCAAACATCTGAAGTCCTAAACTCTAACCTGAAAACAAAGTCCTTAGAGTTCAGCTGAGTTGTTTAGCATCAGCACATGTCACACACGACTGAGGGGTTATCTGTCTGGGGTAACAAATTCCACACAAAAAGGTGAGAGCCGGATTCAATCCCAGAACCTGGAGCTTTGTGATGCAATGTTCAAACCACTGCACCATCGGATTGACATTAAAGTCCTCAGAACAGGGAAGCTGGTTTCAAATTATACAACTAGAAAACACACATTTATTAAAAAAAACGGTTAACTTTTTCCACTTGTGAATTACAAGGGCAAACCAAGGTCATGTTATCTTACACAGAGATACTGATACCAGTTATCAACGTGAACAAATGAAATATTTATGTTATACAAAAGTATTTATTTACGTTAACGGGTTTATGGTTTTATGACCCTGCTTATAATCTCTGGAGAATGAAGAGATTTATAATTGAAGAGATTAGGATTCGCAGTGATCTTATCATCATAAAAATTGTAAATATTAATATCACATGAAAAGCAGTAAACATACACAATAGAATTATTTCTTATAATAATAATTTAGTGCTGGGGACAACACACTTGTTAGACATCTGTCCTGATGTTCAATCCCTGTTTGTATGTCTTCTTGCAGGGTTAGATAATTGTTACAGGCCTGAACACTTGTTACAGGGTATGATTCTGGTTATAACATTGTACCCTTGTTAAAAAGATGGATCCATGTATACATTTATTATTACTAATGCAACACCAAAACAGATATACCAGAGAAATCACTTTATTTACAGTATATTTATGCACTGCAATAATAACTTCAGTAAATAATAAATATTGACTGACTGACTGATTAAAATACAAAAACAATTTAAACAAACTCCTCCTCACAATGCTATCCTCCTCATAACTGATAGAAGTAAATCTAGGTGACAACAGGAGAGAATGTTTCAGGTTTCTAAAGCTGTATGCTCCATCCAAGAAAACATTTATTATCAGATGAAACACCCAACAGACATTAAGTCTCACTGGAATTTGAACTGACGCCTACAAAGCTCTACGTCACTAGATGCCCAAACAGCTGCACAATAACAGCAACCCCACTCTGTCAATAAGAACAACAGAGATAAATAGGGATTGATATGAGACAGAAACATTGATGGTGATATTGCTTGATGTTTTACGGCCATCCTTGTGCACATGGTAGGCTAAATGGGCCGAGCGACCTCCAAAGGTAATGAAGCGAAGTCAAAGATGAAACACCCTTCAGATATGCCCACGCCCAGATTCAAACTCGGGTGGTCGTGATCTGTGGTCCAACGCGCTACCAGTTAGACCACGGAGGACCTACAGATAGGAACATTGAAGAACAACCGACTATCAACCGTTTAGTTCATGTAATTAGCATCCAACCAATGAATAGTATGGTTTCTAATCCAGAAGTAATGTGGCAAATGCCACATGGTACCTCGGGAATCTCACAGTTTTCATGATAGCTATTTCACCATTGACGACGTCTGTCTCATTAAAGACGTCTACAATATTAGCACTTTATCAGTGACACCTGTCTCATAATTAATTACATCTCACAACCTTTCATTATGATTATGATGATGATGATGATGAGTTGTTTAATTAATTATATCCGACCAATCACTAACAAAGCTAACTGATGACATTAATGTATCATTGGTAGATGCAGTAGAACCCAGTCTTAACTGACCACCTACCTTAACAAACTAGCTAACTCAGAAGATCTATAGGGCAGTAAATCCATGCTCATTAGGTATTTCTGCTCACATCTTCGGCCTTAAATGGTCACCTCAATTTAAAGTCTACCTGCAATTTTCCAACAACTGGCCCCTCAAGACAGGTTTCCCTGTATAACATCCCATTGTTAATGATACTGATACTGTCATCAACTTTTTTTATGACACTCTCCGTGAATGGTACAGCAAAGATCCTGTTACATGATACCTTGCCAGCATATATATTTCATCCACTTTGCCATTACACTACCAATCTAAGGACTTAGTTAGGGCTAGGACTCGAAATTACTCCCATAGTTTAGATTTTGAATAGCAATGCTCTATTTTGCATATTCATGAGATCACCTGGAAAGAGGAATGTCTATATTAAATGTATTAGTGAAAATGAATGCAATTAAAAGTTGTGGATTATAACGCAGTATAACACTATAACAGTTGATAAAAGTAGTCGGATATAGAACCCAAGAGATTTATTGAACAATATATATATATATATATATATATATATATATATATACACACACACACACAATCAAAAGGAAAGTAGCCAGAAGTAGTTGACCAAGTTTCTGGATGGTCAAGTCTGTTCTGACTTTACTTTCAAAATGAAAACTCTGCCCCCGAGTTTCCTTTTTTATTATCAGTATCCACTGGAACAATAATAAGACTGTATTGTATCTAAATAGTAATACGACTTCACAGAGAAAGAAAACCTGCACCCACACGCAAACTGTGGAGTATGAGAAGGTACACCCTGATTATGTCCCACACTAGCCAAGATTATAATGTCAAGAGCTCTGATGAAAGGCTCCCTACATCCCCCAAAACGACCTCTCCACAACTGCTGTCATAACTGAACCAAAGCTAGTGACATGGCCATGACCACGCAATCAGCATCTTGTGACAAAAATTACGTGACCAGGAAAATTATGGGTTTATCTAGAAGTGATTATAAGGCAGAAAAACTACCACTTTTCAAGATAATACTTATATCTGTAAAAGTACCAGTTAAAAAACTAAGATCGTCAGACAACAATCTCTAAAATAGGATTTAATTCATTTTTCATAGTGGAATTAGAATATGAAAAATATTAAATCTTTAAAGTCACCTGTTTCCAGTTACACTATGTAAATAAGTTGCCTAACCACATTAAACTGCAACAATTTTGGTATGGTTTAAAAAAAATTCAAATACATAACTTACGTTCTCTCTCATCCCTCGCCCCCCCCCCCACACCCTTTGATTGATGATGATTACTGGTAATGATTGATATTTACGGCCACTTTTGTTCACATGGTAGGCTAAATGGGCCGATCGATCTCCAAAGATAATGAAGAGAAGTCAAAGATGAAACACACTTCAGATATGCCGAGGTTCGAACTCAGGTGGTAGTGATCTGTGGTCCAATTAGATCTCTGATAGCTAGAAGTATGACCGGCACTCAGTGTTATGCCACTGGAATATTTATGGGATAGTTCAACTATCAGATAGGTTACATTACTAAAACTGATTATATATATATATATATATATATATATATATATATATATAGTACATATATACCAGTTAGACCACGGATGTGCCCTCCACCCTTTAAAAAAGTTTCAGGCCATGATAAACATAACATGTTTTCTTTATATTTTCGATGTTAGTCTAATAGTTTCAGTACTTTATATCATCATCATCAAGTATCTTTATTATTAACAATTGTACTGCTATGCGATGACCAATATTAGAACTACCCATCATAACTCAGAGTACCATCTAGTACCTGAGAACCACTACCATCCATATACTCTAAAAAAAAGCATCCAAGTTAGCTATCCGAGGGGAGAGAGTCTAGGTGCTGAACCCTCTTGTATCACCCTTCACAACTATCCACAGTTCATTAAGCTGAAGTGTATTAGTGGAAATATATTTTATTGCCACAATGATATTTTTACACAACTTGCCACATTCCTGGTCTAAGCTTAACACTTGGATATATTATATTAGTTTTCATCTATATCAAATATAATTAATCTCTTTCATGCACGCACACACACTTTTGTCTGCTCAAAAGAAATGCAAACACATCTGCCTGAAGTTCACACAGTGTCAAAGCTGTCTCACACGCACACAGTCTCACACACACAGGCGAACTTGTATTAATTTATTTCTTCTACAATCTGATCTGGTACTGATCTCTCAGTACTCTGAGTACATTCACACATAATCTATAATTACACAGTGGTTATTAGCACCCAACTGCCAGTACTTTGCCAATAATTAGTTCCTACACTTTCTCATCTCCCCTAGGGGTATCAGGCCACACCGTTTTACCACTGATAGCTGCCATCTACTTCCACCATACCGGTAATTATTTACAGATGAATGATCCGTGAAGGCCAAGAGAAGCTGCCCAAATATCTAATCGTATAAGAGATCTCAAACCCAGGACCCCCAGAGATGTGTATGTAAAGTCTCCTGATGGAGCTACAGTGATCGGGTGAATATTGTTCAAGCTTAACTATTAAATAGTAACTGACACACAGTGTGTATTCAATGTGCATGCATTTCTACATAGTTTGCTCGCTGACTGACTAATGACCCCCAAACAGTGATCACACTGTTTCTGTCAGCCACAGACAGTGCTCACATGATCACTAGATATACAGGTTTACAGGGTGCACGAAAATTTGATTTTATACTGAATATATTATTAAAACAGAGTTATTTTGTTGCCCAATTTACAACAAGCACATGTTTTCCATGAAATATTACATGAACCCAGGATATAAATTATGTAAATGTTAGACGTAACTGCTTTTTCCCCCAAGTCCTACACACTTCTAAAAAAGGGCACATTCTATTCTGTGCAATTTTTTTACACACACACACATATATAAATATATGCGTGTAAATGGGTTGGCTGAAGTGATAAAAGAAGCATTGAAATGCAAGCTTATTGCATATCTTCGGCAAATAGGCATCACTCACCACCTACACACACCATTATTTACTTTCCCTTTGTTGGATCAACTCGTCTTAGAAACGTAGGACTATATGCTGAGAAAACGTTGTCTGTAATTTTACATACATGTTATGTATAATACTGAATGTCAAAAAAAACATGGGCATTGAATGCTTTCATAACCGATGCTAGCAGTCAAAGCTGAGAGTCTACCGTTTCAAATCTGACTTAAAATATGTTTCTTTTCTTAAATGAAGAAAAGAACAAACATAGATTTTCTCTCATAGTTCGGGCTTTAAGTAGCCAGTTAATAAAATAGATCCAGTCCTTAAACAGCCGCTGCTTACTAAACAAAACAAATCTCTTACATATTCTATTCGATGTCACAGTCATGGTGGCATCACCAGACATACCATACTCCCTGGGTAGCTGATGATAACGCCAAATTGTATACGTCAATAAACGAACAAAATATCTAGTTCATTATCCAGATGGGAAACAAACCAAATGAAGCAGGGAGCTCAGACGTTCAGTGCCATATGTAAATGTTGATGTTTCACAGCCACTTTTGTGCACAGGGAAGGCTAAATGGCCCGAGCGACCTCCAAAGGCAATGAGCCGAAGTGAAAGATGTAACACCCATCTGAAATAGCCTGGACTGGTGTTCGAACCCAGGTACTATATATCTGCGGCTAACCGGGCTAACATTTAAGCCATGGAGGCGCCCCTCATCGCCGTATGAAATTCGTGGAAATAGTGTTTACTTTTCTGGATGCTAATGCCTGTTTTTCCTCATCTTGGCTGCTGCTGCTGGCCAAGTTCTATCTCACTCAGTTCAGTACCGAAATGGGGTGGTGTTAAGACCGTCTGAGGACCTAAAGCATTCAAACAGTGATCAAACAGCACAGTTCACCTCCAGCTATCAGTGCTGTTACCCCGTTGATGCCAGAATGTAGTGCTATAACCTGCCAAGAACAACACCTAATGAACATACTACACAGAATTAGGCACAAAGTACTACCCATTTAGAGGTGGAAGACGTGTTTTGAGAGTGAAAAAGCTGTGTCTTTCTATGAAAGCCAGGCAGATGTACGACTGTTACTTTAACAGAAAACTATCACAGCAGTAAATTTGTCTATCAGTACACATGACATCTCCTTTGTGATGACCAAATACTACTCTTTTAAGACATTATAATAAACACATAACCAGTTATTTTTCAGTGGAAAGACAAATAACACTTCACGTGAAATATCAGTCAGACCTAAACCTGGAAGTCGAGCTCTCATTCTAGTGATCTGTGACCAACTGCACTACTAGCTTCAGCTAGGGAGATCATCCAGAAGCCAACACAAAACATGGCAAGAATACTCCCAAATAAAAGTAAATCCTCAAATTATTGATCTATATTTAATATCAGAGACATGTGTTGTTGTTGTTGGGTTTTTTTTAACCATGGAAGTGATATCAGTGATGTCATAGCTGAGCCAATGACGTGGGTTCGACATTCAAATGGATACAATTCATCAATACAATTAACTCCTCAAACAGATCTTAGATCAACAAGTTGTTATGGTCCATGGACTTTGCATTGTCAAAGAATATTTTAGGAAAATGCCAACATAATCTTCACCTTTGAACCATTGACATAAGGACACACAGTAAAAATAATGAAGTGGTCGCTAGGTATCAGTTTAGCACAAATACAGCACAACATAAGGATTGTGGGTGGGTGTGATTAGCACAGTGATTGAGGGGTAGTAATTAGCTGAAACGGACTTGATGATAAACTATGGCAACGCTGTAAATATCGTTTCTGTGTTTTAACTGCATGTGATACCTTCACACAGGACACTCAAGTTAAATCACACATTGCATGGTTTATTAGCAAAGTCACTGTTCGTTTGCAGTTCTGTGATAAAATCATCCTGATAATCTAATCACAATTTCTATTCTATGTGATCATGATTGATGTTTTATGACCACATGTGTGCACATGGTAGGCTAAACCGCTCTATTCTATGTGCAGGTGCCTTTTCAGATCTAAAACAAACAAGGAATCGCACTCACACAGTGATGAGACATTTCACTTCTCAAGATGAAAAATTGCTTCTGGCAATTCTGAATCTCCTGATTAATCATCAAACGGAGGTTGTTTTCACCGTTCATGACTCTCTGTGCCAGTGCCCTTTCACACAATGTCGAAATACGGACAAACCCACACACTATTCCTTCATGTGTTATTAGTACGAACGGGTCCCATTTACGAAGCTTTGATAGCCATCACCAAGTTTTCATGGTTGACTTATTGTAGAGAATACGTGAAAATATCTCTCGTTGTCTTGACAGTACACAACCTGGCATATATACAAATGTCCGCCAGAGATGGAGATCTGATCAGCAAAAGAAGTCGTTTATTATTGGCATGGTTATTTTTGTATTATTAGGGCCATGAATTATTCATGAAATGTGCAGGTATTTGGTTCTCTGCGCTTCGCCTTAAATGCTGTCCATATTACATGATTAATAACTAGTTATCTAACAGCTTTCTCTCTCTCTCCCTCTCTGTTTAGGTGTGTGGGCGTGCATGAATGTAGGCACATGCCCAACCACCTGTGTGCGCATGGATATGACCACGCATATACTATATATAACGCATGGATTTCATCTCAGCACGTGCAAGTATCTTGCCATGATCGCGCACGTAAATAGGAGCGAACATACACCTGTGTGTGGAGGACACATTCAAACCGGGGCTTTAAATGACAAATTTCTTACATATCTTAACATATACAATGGCCTCTTATAACGGCACAACAATCAACTGATAGAGAGGCGATAAGACTAGACCTGACCCACTGCCCTATTTGAACTCTACCCGGATGATACTTCAACCTATTTACGATTACCAGACCATCGTGGCTACACATGCTTCGACCACTCAATCAGATATCGGTCAGCTGCCCGACACACAACAAGATGCTTAATGACTTCACTGTCTGTCATACAAAAATGCTTAATTGGCAAGGATGGCCGACAGTTATATGGAGCTCCCGCAGCTTTTCAGCCGGTCCCTACAAGTGACAGCTCCAGAAGCTAGCATGGCTCTCGGGTCGCAATGACATTCATTTCGAGCGCACATATTCCAATGCAGTATCCATATGCTAACAAGCACCATTTAAAAAATGTATTTAGTTAAGTTATTTGTTACACGATCTGTGGGAGTCATGAGCGCAATTGAAGGTGGGAGAAGGAAAACACTTTTGCAAAAACCACATATTTTCTACCAATCACAGATGCTACCCAATTTTGATTGATTGATTGATTGATGTTTTACGGCCACTTTTGTGCACAAGGTAGGCTAAATGGGCCGAGCGACCTCCAAAGGTAATGCGGCGAAGTCAGATACGAAACAACCTTCAGATATGCCCACGCCGAGATTCGAACACGGGTGGTAGTGACCTGTGGTGCAACACGCTACCGCTAGATCATAAAGGCGCCCCCAGCTGCTACCCAAATCATATTTAGTCATACTAGCGCGGCGTACACAGTGTACCACCCCTACTATGCCCAGAACTAGTTCTTATATTTACAGATATTAATCCACCATATTATCAACTCTAATTAATCTGCAACATTGTTGAACAATAGCCTATTTAGAACAAGCAAATCAAGGCGAGAAGTTTAAGACATTTCAAGATGAAATATATCCCGCGCTGAGATAATGCTTCAGTAAACAAATGATAATCCGTGATTTATTAGCATCGCACCACACCCAAATGCATTTATCTGGGGATGGGGGGGGGGTTGCATAAAATGAACAGACGAAGCATTTAACATAAGAGCCTTACAGCATCACATAAATCTAGATTCAACAATGCCGCTGGAGCAGCATGAAGGAAGAATCATTGATAAAATGTCTCTAATCCTGTAGTACATCCAGCAGTATCAAAAGCTAACTGTATCCGACTGAAAATATCATCCCAAATTACAGACACATGTCTGATTGACAGCAAATTGTGTACTGGTATAGTTAACAGGTGATGATTGTTGTTTTACGGCCACTTTTGTACACACGGCAGGCTAAGTGGGCCGAGCGACCTCCAAAGGTAATGAAGCAAATCCAAGATGAAACACCCTTCAGATTTGCCCACGCGCATATTCTAACTCAGGTGGTTGTGATCTGTGGCCTAATAATAATACTAATATTTTTATTATTATTCTTAATGGAGTGGAGAAATATTAAATTCTGTTTAATTGGCAAAACACCCATCAGATAGGCCCACGCCGAGATTCAAACTCACGTGGTAGTAATCTGTGATCCAGCACGCCCTCGTACACTCCCACGGCTTGTGTTCGTGATATCAGTATAAATCTGTTTCTTTGTTGTTCGGGGAGAATCCCCGGGCTGTCGCTTATTCAGCACAGCCTCTATGTTGGAGTGGTTGAGAAACCTCAGTCCCCACCACTCACAGGGGAGCAGTACGGAAAGATGGAGCCGAAATACCCTGAGGGTGGTCACTGCCAGAGTGTTTTACGTCCTCTAGGGGGTCTTTAACGTCCCCCTTTATTTTAAATAATTTAGTGGAGAAGGCAGGGCCATTTAACGTGGTCATCCACCCACGATGTTGTGAGCCGAGAAATTAATCCCTGGAAAAGTTTCGACCTCTTACGGGGTTCGAACCTGTGACTGTTGGCACCGAGTGCCGGGTGCTTAACAGCTAGGCCACCGGAGCTCACTTAAATCTGTTGAGAACAACGGTCTGATATAAAAGACTGAAAAACTTGTTATCCAAACTCAGCCCTTGACCAGCGACATCTACTGAGTAGGCTGCATGGAGTCTTAACTCTAAGACTGTGTGTGATTAGCTATCAAAATCGCCAATAGAACTGAATCCGGACACCTCGGGACTTGTAGTCAGTTCCGGCCTGATCTGAAGTGGGATCCTCCAAACAGTATGCCATAGCCCATCAGTTCGGCTTATCTTACCTGCCAGAACATTCCATTCATTTTTTCACGCCAACTTTTTCTGTATGAAGACATGTATGAAGATGAGGTATGTGAAATTTTAAGTTAACTATCAGCCATATCGGATAACTTCTGATAGTGACTAATGATGCATTTTAACCTCAATTAAGTGTAATCTTTTAGAGAGAGAAAAAACATCATGTTCCTTGACTTTCAATCATATCAACGAAAACACAATTATGCAACTGAGAGATTTGTTATGCCACGGAACTGGTTACACCTGAGACATATGGCTGAGATTGTATATTCCCGATCAAGATACAAACACCAGCTTTTGGGCTGAGGATTAACAGCTCGATTATGGACCAACTTAAATTCAAAAATTAATAAAATCCTCTGCTCACAACATTGTGGGCGGTTGACGGGGTGCTGTATTGTACTTTCTTTCAAACGGAGCGGCTACACCCTATTGAACTTTGAAGGCCCTAAAATGAAAACGCGGATCAAACACTCCACTGGCTTCAGCCAAATAACCCACACTCGGGGACAATGTATGGAATGAACGCCGGTCTTAAAAATATGTATCCCTCCGCATAATGTCATAAAATGCGTCATCGAGTGATTATCAATTCCAAAAATAATGCTCCGCCGTGGGAGAAAATCGCAAATTATTAATAACATCTGACCTAGGAGACGATCAATAATGAGAATGGAAACAAAAACAAAACAATCTCCCGAACTGGACACAGGTAATTGTAGAGGTTTTTGCCTGCCATTTGGGACCATCATTGCTAAATCATCCCGTTATGCCACACAGATTGAGCATACACAGGAAAGATCTTGTAAACACGGCAACTTTAAGATGTTACACCAGCCATGAGTAGTAATAATGTATATTTAATAAAGCGCCCTTATTAGCAGGAGCCATTAAAAGGCGCTATACAAATAATATGTAATATAAGAAAATACCCCAAATAATTACATGTCTGTAAAAACCCTATAAGAGATTTAAAAGATAATTATTATTTATCTGTGAAAGCGACCTTGAACAGGTGTGTTTTATAACCGATTAAAAAAATTGAGAGACGACGCATTTCTAATATTTGCCGGTAACCTATTCCACAAAGTGGGGGCTGCGACACTAAACGCACCATCACCATATGACTTGAGCCGAGACACTGGCAACTGCAACAGGTAATAACTTAGTTTCAAATTATATTCCACTTCAATTTAATCAACCTCCGTAAGTACATCTATATTTGCCAGCCTATTTCAAGTGGCAGCTTCACAAAGAACACCGGCATGTATCCCACACCCTTCACCATAAAAATCAGAAGCTCCCGAACTGGCAAACTTAGACCAGAAAATAGTGAGAAACATTCCGAACATTTCCATTCTAAATAAACACACCTCGAAATGGGAACAGTTTTTGTAATGACCAAAAAAGTTATCATTCTAAACAGACCTGTTTCTAAAAAGATATAAACACTTTAAAATAATGTTACACCGCAAGATGAAAAAACAACCAATTGGAACATTACCGTTCTAACACACACACAGCTCTGGGCAGAAAACTTCTGTCGCAGGAAATAATCCAACTCTTACATATTCCGCCAACCAAAATGGGATCAATCCCGAATTCAGTCGGCTATTTTAAAGAACCGCTCCATAATAGATGAAAGGGCCGGCTTAACAACCGGGGACAAATTAAACTACTGAGAAAGATTGATATGAGAATATACCATATAGGATCGTTGGTAGGGGCTCGACTGAAACGCAACACACTCTTACGGTCATTTCTAGTTTGTACAGTGTCACAGCGGCTGGCTGTAATGATTTATGTACATAGTTCCTGGTCAAACGCAACACGAGCATATCAGTAGCTAGGTCAATGTTGTGTGTGTGTGGGGGGGGGGGGTTGCACAACAAAAGCATTTCCGCAAAATACTTAGAAATGCTGCTATCTCACCCGGTGAAAGCACTTAATGTATTCAGCTATCAATACCTAATTAATTACTTAGGTTAACTTAGCTAGATACTGGACGTAGGTTGTTATAGTCCTGTGTGTCCAGATCATCATCCGATGTAGAGCAGAAATTTAGACATGTATGTTCATAATTGGTTACGGTTCATTTGGATTTAAAATTTGTCTCCCACCTCAAAAACCAATTATTTGTTTGATGCAAGAGTCCCAAGCCTTAAGCTAATCCACAGCTTAGTAGAGTTTCATCAGTTGTTGAACTGATTAACGCATCACAGCAACACTTGAGCATCACTTCAGGGAAAACATTTCAGTTTACACGATGTAAGTTCAAAATGTTTGCTTGCTTCCCATCACAAGAGCACCAAACACAGAAGTTTAGAACCTGCACAAATCATAACGGAAAGATTCACATGCTGAGCTCATTTCCGGGTTGAATTGGCTGGTTTCCTAACTGGTGGCTGCCAAGCAAATTCCAACCATAAAACCGTTTTTATTTCTCCATTAAAAACATAACATTTGTGATGACGTACAACGGACTCTGATGCCAACATGTAATTTGATATTTCCTAACATTGCTCATCCATCACCAAAGCCACTGAGATGCCTTCAGGCACTCTGATACAAGATATATCCCCGGCTAATGCTGGTATTCCTCTGCCATCCGGTCTGCTACCACCGGAATATACAACCCAAGCCACAAGGAAACCCCCACTAGTTGATGTTAAGTTAAACATTTAACAATTACTCGTCAAAATCCACATGTGGTATCTAAAACTAAGGGACAGAGGACTGTTTTGTTTAGCTTTAGAGAGTCACATGGCTGGGAAAATACGCCTCCTCACAAAAACGTGATGGCCAGTTTGAACCGGTTTATTCCTGGATAAAATATCCCACAGATACCAGTCATTTTGGGATTCAATCCCGTGACCTGGAGGTCTGCTGTACAATTGCACTGTGGAACCCGGCATTCTTTATACCGACGGCTATAATGATATAAAAAGGCAATTACTCACGGCACCATTAGCAAGTGGGGTCCGCGACCCTAAGCCTCACCTAATGCCACAGAATATCAATCAAGTCATCCTTAAAGATTATCACCAGGTTGCCACCTCATAGACCATAACAGAAGACAATGGAGAGCCGAGAGACATCCCGTAATTATTAAATGAATTGCTGACTATGATCACATCTGTAATCAGTTACAGAGGCTGTGTAAGTGGGTACAATTTCTGAACGATGATTACAATTATTAGGAAATTTATTACAATGCTAAGCCACTGGCTTCGGTCATCTGACCCAGCTAATCATGCATCCAATGATATCCCAACTCGTGTATACACAATTTCAAGTGCGCAGGCATAATGACAAAACAGGCAGTATCCACGGAAAACATTACATAGGTACAATAATACGTCCCAGCTAGGATTAAACATCACTAATGGCCTTCACAGTTCCTTGTAAACAGCTCAGTGTTAGTTGAGAAATTTTTCCAAAGGTTTTTTTCCAGTTAGTACAATAGGTTGTTTGATCATAATCATCCTCAAAGTAAGTATCGTATCTAGTTCTTAAAATCCACTTACTTACCCGAAGATGCGTATAGTTATAACACACCCCCTCCACACATGGGAAAATGCCAGCCATGAGAAATTCCCTTGCATTTTCAGTGTGAAAGACGCTGGAACACACTCGTCTTTTACTGATTATCAATATTAATATTTAATAAAATCATTATGAACAAACATTGAAATCCTGCCTGTTCATTACTGTTAGTGTTTTTTTCCCTCCAACATTTCATCATTAATCAAAGTGGAGCTTAAAACATTAATACTGGTAAACTGAATACTGGCACAAAGATTTTGTTAATACTCTGTTTCAAAACGGCTTCCCACCCAGAAAAACACTTCCCAAATGGCACCAAATTCTCACACTGGTTTGTTTAATGCTTCAGGTTTAGATGGTTGGTAGCCAAGTGATTAGACAATATCGGGTTATCTAGGATATGCCATAATCCAGTCTAGCCCGTGCATTAACCTGATCTCGTTTAATCTAAGTGATATTCATTATCTGTGAAGACAGAATGGAGAGAAAATAGTTCTGTGTTGGTCTTAGATAGTGAGTGTAGAACAGTAGTCAGCTCCTGAAGTACATTATTGGCGAGAAAAAAACAAAAAAATAAGATATGACTGTAGCATATGAAAGCTACAAGTTCACACACACACACAGTTTTCCTGTGGCCACTAGAAATATAATTAAAATTAATGGTAGTACACCATTAGAAACATATAACCTTATATTCCACATTTGAGTACCTAATCAGCTACTATATGAAGTGCTATCAAATACACTAAATATCTTCAGTAAATTTACATTCTGTTATGTGATACATTAGATATATATCTATGTATATATATATATATAGAGAGAGACACACACACACACACATAAGAGAAAATTGATGTGTGTTAGACACCCACACCAGATACTCCCCCCCCCCTCAACCAGCAGTCCACTCCTAAGGGTATTACACAAGACAGCACAACCAAAAAAAGACCTTCATGTGTTGAAGACCAAGTCAATGCTTCATCACAACACCATGGCCATGTGGCTCTTACTTCAGGCCAAACTTGACAGTGACACAAAAGAACTTCTAACCTAACCAACAATGAGCCACCTTCACAACTCCTTCAAACAGCCTACTTAAAACATAGAGAACAAGCCATCTTCTGCCCCTGTCAGACGTACCACTGAATCAGCCAAACACCATACCCTTTTGAATTGGCTATCAGGCCAGGTCAAAGGTTATCTCAAAGGGTTCACGGTTATAAAATGGCATGCAGCAGATTGTGTTGTCTACCATTAATTTGGATTTGATTTATTCAGTATTTTTGTTCCTACTAATCATGTGTTGCAAGCCTGTGGTATGTTTTCTGTGATGGATCATTAGGTAATATACCAATTGTTGTTTAAAGCTGAAAACCAGAGGTAACTCACTAACTTGTTGTCAAAATCAAACAGTGATCTATGCTCCTCATACACTAAGACAATAAACAGCGCTGAATCTATATAAAATGACTTCATGCTTTCTACTTGCAGTGACCTCAAGCAGGGGAAGTCTTTATTTATAATTTCCAAACACCATTTTCATAATCTTTGCTCTGATTTGACACTGGGCGTAGGTCATATGCCCCTATATAAAATAAAAGTCAATCTTTTGATTCCCTAATTGCAATAAAGATCATCTTTGACCCTCTGACTGACAGCAATTTATTCAAACTGATAAAAACTGATCTGTTCAAATTGATACATAAGTCAAATAATCTATAATTTTTTTTAAATATATGAATAGTTTGTACTTTAAAAAATATACATATCAGAAATCTTCTATCTAATATTTTTTGGAGCTATGGGGCAAATGGCCATATTTCTTTTAAGGGTAGGGGAAAATGTCCTTAAGGGCAAGTGACCACAACTCGTATTGTGCTGCTGTGTGGTGAGTCAATTTGATACCCTGGTGATAGTTACTGTAACATTTTACTTGAAATGATTGAGTGATTTTGTTGAATAAAGTATGCATTGTGCAAAGCAAGGTTTTGTAACTGCTAACAAAACTCCACAGACAACAACATATGTAGCATGTGCTAAACTGATTTTGTCATCCATCTCATTCTTATTGATAATGTATCTAATGTATTCTGTATTTTTTGTAGACTGTTTATAAATGTTTTAAGTTAATTACTAAACAGAATCTATATGAAATTATACTGATTTGTCCTACGGTGTCTAAGTTTTTAACTGTATATAAATTATAATTGTTAGAGTCACTTTTCAATACCTGTTAATGACTCCCCCCGTAGGGATGCTTTACTAAATATATATCATTACATATACTGTTTCAATTCGGTGAGTTATCAAAGCATGATATAGCATAGTTGAAAACTTTCTGTGCATAAATCCAGCAATGTACAGAACAGTGATTTAAACTTATCATTTATGTATAAAAATATGACATTTTGTAAACAAAACATCCAGTAAGTATTCTACAATGTACGAATATTTGTTCTCAGTACACCAGCTTTGACATAACGGGGAGGCCAATTACCTGATAGACAGATTGATGGAGACAAACAGACAAGTGTGTTTTGATGTGTATTTCTGGGAATACGAAATGATTTCTTCAGTCCTGGTATCAGTCACACTTGGTACATATGGCTATGTAGTGACTCACTAATGGATGGATGAATGTTGTTTAACAACACATCGGCACAATTAAGCCATTCTAGTGACTCACTAAGGAAACATGAATAATACCCGAGGAATTTGGGTCCTAACCTCAAGATTTGGAGTGCAGTACAATCCCAAAGCATCGAAGGACTACTCAATGCACAACGCCTTTTAATGGCTACTCCCCGTAGGGGTGTTTCACTAAATATATATTATTATTACATCTGTTGCTTCAATCTGGTGAATTATTGTAGCATGATATAGGACAGGCAAAATATGGAACTATCTATGCATAAATTCACAGTGATGTATCTAACACTCCCAGTGAATTAAACTTCAATTATTTATGTATAAAGACATGATATTTTTAAACAGAACCTTTTACATAAGATGGAGGCCAATAATGGCTATAGACTGGTGGGTGTGTGTATAACGTATGTGTTTCTAGGAATACTAAATGATCTCAGTCTTGGTACCAGTCGCAATGGGCACATATGGCTATGTAGTGACTCACTAAGGAAACATTGAAACAATGCTGAGGAATTTGGGTACTAACCTCGAGATTTGGACTTGGGAGTGCATTACACTTCCACTACACTGAAGAACTACCTGGCCTACTCTGTGGGTTTACATTGCCTCTGGTTTTGCAGTATATGTATAGACTACTGTGTGTGTGTGTGTGTGAGAGAGAGTGGGTTTGTGACTTGTGGCAGAATGTCTGTAGTGTAGACACTAAGACAGTGTTAGAGTGTAGATCTGGACTGTAGTCACACAGTCACAGTGTAGACTCTAGAACAATTGCATGTGTGTGTGTGTGTAACAATTAAAAAGTCTGACCGCAGAATACGCGCATGACAATAAAACACTCTCCTTGTTAACTTATATCCAACAGCAAATCAACACACTCGCCCTACACACGTTTATACCTAGCATCATATGCCATAATGATTCTCGAGTCAGTGACTGAGTGCCTGACAGTCGTACTCTCAGTTAGTCTAGAGCTCAGACCTCACACACACACACACAGACGCTCACCTTCCCAGGCCGATAATAAAATCCTTCCGATATGTGACAACTAATTAGCACCACCAGCGCTTGACAATACGACCGTATCCCTGGCTGTGGCGCTGTTTGCTTTAATAAACTCGAACCAGCCGACGTCGAAACATTTTTTCACACTTTTGATGTTCGCCGCAGTGAGCACTTCCGACATGACAGCTCTCTAATAACGCATGCGCACTCCGACGATGAGGCGTCCGGTGCAAAGAAAGCGATGGAAGACCGTCTACTTTCACTTTCGCTAGGTGGCAGCACTAACAAATCAAGTCCCTCCCAAAACGCCTTAGAATATACAAAATACACATACATAAGCAATCTGTAATAGAAAAAAAATATTATAAACAATATCTGTTACAGCACAAAAGTGTCTAAAAATTAATGTGACTTTTTAAAGTTTTGTTAATCTGTTCTCCGATTTTAATATTTTCTTTAATTGTTGGCTGGTTCCCTTCATGTTTTTACTTAAGCCTTATCAACGTGATATCAATAGTTTTTTTCCCCTTTTAATAGAATGATGAAGATGGATGAATGTTGTTGGCTTTACCAACTTCACTACTTGGAAGCAAATGTACACCCCGTTTTGTGCTTACTGGATGTGTCTCCTATATCTTGATCGTTACGATCCTCAGAACCCGGTGTACGAATTCGGGGTTTATAATTTGCCCATCTCGACCGTACATTTTTACTTCGTTACATTTCGTTTTGCTTAAAGAATAGAAGAATTAATATATATATATATATATATATATATATATATATATATATATATATATACCAAAACGTATAATAAATTATTATCACTTTACCAAGTGCATATCATACACGATGAACGACAATTACGCTGACCACGCCCCATTAAGGTAGCATGTTATCTTTTTATTTGATTTGATTTGTACACTAACATAAATACAAATAATAACACTAAAATACATAGATACATTAAAGTACCAGGATAGTACCAAGATAGCGGAACTTCAAGAACTTGCTTTACACCTTTTTTGAAAAGAAACTTGCTCGTTATAGAAACTTAATTTCAGTTGGTGATTCATTCCAAGCCAATATTCTTTGCTAGTTCCTTCATCTTCCACTAGGGTGCGCTACTCTAGATGTGAAAAGAAACAAGTGAAGGGTAAAAGCTCCTGCCTATTGACTGATGACTATTTATAGTCTTGTTTACCTTGTCCCGGTCTATTAGTGCCCGATATAGAAGTCGGACACAACAGACATTTCATAATTACAATGTTATACTGTGTTAAAAACTTATGGCGATGTCTACTCCAAAATCCTAAGCAGTAACAGCATTTTACCGGTAGATTTCTTCCTTCGAAATTTAGTCCACTTCTGCCTGTGTGTGTGTGTGTTGTTTGGTTTTTCTAATGATCAAAGTGCATTGCACAATGAGAATTAATGAGCGAGATAAAAAGTGTTTGAAAGTAGTCCTTGATGCAAACTTCTATTTAACTATTTTGGACATAGAGGACATGTAAGTCACAAATTTTCCTTTTGTTAATGGAATCTCTCATATAAACCTTTAGGTTCAAAAGGAGTCGATGTTGATAGTAAAGATTTTCCGAAGAGTTTCAATGCAACCATGAAACCTTGAACCACGAACTTCACGTCTCACACATATTCCAACGCAATTGATCGAAGTATAACTATAAGCATTGGAATCATGACAAAAATGTGTCTTTTCATGCTGTCGTCATCAGTGAGTAGGTTTCTGAGGACGATCTGCGGGCCGGTGACCTTAAAGGGTTTACGAACTACTCTTCCTCTTTGATAGCGTCAAGGAGATTGAATATGAACATTTCAATGGTGGGTGTTGATTTAATTTTAAAAAAAACAGCCGGCCATGTTTGATATTGCCTATTGATAACTTCAGCGACAGTAGATGATTCGTAATATCCTCCATCATTTATAATCGGAACGTTCATTTAGTATTTAATTATATTTAATTTTGTGCTACGACCAGTCCTAAATTACGGCTGTAAGACAGGTGTTTTACTATATATATATATATATATATATATATGTGTGTGTGTGTGTGTGTGTGTGTGTGTGTTGAAATTAAGGGGGCCGACACTTCTTGACCCGGGCGTGCATCTTTCTATAGTTGCCGGCCCGGTGGTCCTGCTGAGTGATATTCTATTTTATTTGTCATTTTCAAAATGCTTTTCCTGCAAACGTTGGCGGAAGTGAACTTGAGTCTCATCACGCGTGCGCGGAAATCGTTGCGTTTATGTTTTACACGCGCTCTAGTTGACAGCCTTTGATTACCGCTATTATAAACAAATCACTGGTGGAGTCCAAGGTTCCGCTTTCTTTCAAAAAGGCCAATAGACCACTGCTGAAGAAGACAAATCTGGATAAAGAGGAATTGAAAATTTACCGCCCAGTGTCTAATCTGCCTTTCTTGTCGAAGATCCTGGAGAAGCTGGTTGTTACGCGGTTGGAGACCAATTTGAGTAGTCACAGACTGCACGATAATCTTCAGTCAGCTTACCGTACCGGTCACTCTACAGAGACCGCGCTCCTGAAGGTCCATCATGACACCGTTGAAGCTTTAGATAGGAAGTGTATGGTGGCATTAGTTCTGCTTGACTTATCTGCTGCTTTCGATATCGTTGATCACAAGATCCCCCAAACGCTACTTGAGCATTCGTTTGGAGTAACCGGAAGTGTCCTCTCCTGGATCAAATCTGATCTGAGTGACAGATCTCAGTGTGTTGCCATAGGAATGACGACATCATAAGGTAAGTGCCTGAATTTTGGGGTGCCACAAGGATCTGTACTTGGACCACGTAAGTACTGTTTGTATTCAAAAGCAATTGGTGCGATATGTAGCCGACATAATATGCTCTACCACTGTTATGCAGATGATACCCAGGTTTATATGCCGATCATGCCAAAAACAGCTTGGTCCGACGTTGCAAAGAAATTGGAAGCTTGTTTGGCTGATATCAGTACTTGGATGAGTGCAAACATGTTTCAGTTAAACGAGGAAAAGACAGAAATCATTATCTTTAACCCAAAACATCAGGTTAGGGATAAATGAGGAATTACGGCTTCAGGTATGTAATAATAATGTTTCCTGATACAACTCTGACCATGGAGAGGCAAGTAAATGCAATATCCAAAGCCTGCTATTACCAAATTCGTAATATTGGTCATATCACATTGGATGCTTGCAATACGCCCTGATAACATATCGGCTAGATTACGGCAACGCTCTCCTGTATGGTCTTCTAAGCACATTGATGACACGGTAACAAAAAGTACAGAATTCTTCTGCCAGGTTAGTCACTCGCACTCATAAAAGAGAACATATAACACCCGTCTTGAATAAATGATAAACTATTATGCCTTTCAAATAATCCAAACTATTCTTTAATACCATGAAGCCAACAATAACTCAAAAAATTTGCAGACTACTTTTCAAACGATGAGCAATAATGAGTGAAATGAACACTTCTGTTTAAATACAGTCAGCAAATAGCATATATTAAAAAAAGAGCGAGAATTACCTATACCAAAATAAAGGTAATCTTATTGCGTATATTAGCTGATAGTATTGCTTCTAACAGGCTATCGCTTTAACGAAAACTTTCAGGTTTCAGGTTGATTTATTCGTCATTATGGTAATAGAGGAAAAAAGAACTTTTTCAACATGCTCCGTTCTACGCAGGCGCATTGCGGTATGTCCAAGGTTTGCTGCAATGGGATGCAGTTCGGCTACCTTGCACTGAGTAAAATCCGTCCTCGTTTACACGTAGGAGTGTTTCTGGCTGTCAAAGTTGGTAAATAAATCAACCTTTTTTTGTTTTGTTTCAGCAATTTGTCAAAACAAACGGAATTAACTCGCCAATTTCACGAAGGAATGTACGAGTAAGTATCCTTGCTGCAGAGTATGCGTGCCAAGATGTTGGTTCAATGTCTATGTATATCATCCGGTCATCAGCATATAGACAGTAACAGCATATAGACATTAATAATTACACAATAATGAAAAAAGAGCATTATAATACACGGAAATAATACATTGCCTTAAATAAGACAGCATTCACACAATTGTTCATGCAGTTTAAAGGATATATGTCACAATGGCGCAACATTATTCAATTCAATTTTCAATTCAAATTGTTTATTTCAACATTCATAATATATCATTTTAATGAAAGTAAACACACATACATAATGTTGAAAAGGAGGATGCTTGAAGCATTCATTGCTTATATATGCATCCCCTCTGCACATAGCGTTAAAACATTGGTTACAAATTTAAAAATAAAAGGATGTGGATTAGACATAATTATATCTTTATAAAATAACAACAAATTTTAATTTTGAAATGATTAATTATTGTAGCATATTCGTAACTTAAGTAAGGAAGTATTAATGAACAATATAGCAAGTGGTTATTTTCAAGCAAAATGTTCAATGGATTCGGTTTCATCAGTATCAAGTGAGCGAATATTTTCAAACTTTGTAAATATTCACACTAAAGTGCATAATCTTCTATCCAACAGTAAAAGTTTTAAGATGGTATTCTGCTATAGGATTCTCAGAGGCAGTGCTGAATTAGACTATTTAACTGTTCAGATAGACAATATTCACTTTGTGTGCAGAAGAACAATAAATGTAATTAATATGTTATATTCCTACTATTCATGTAGACATTCATGTGTCAAATATTAGGGTGTAGGACAGTTGCTCACCCCGGACAGTTGCTCACCAAACAAAATGAAAAAGTGGACACTTACTCACCAGTGAATGTTTAATGAGGAAAAAAAAATTTAAATGATTTTTAATTCAGAAATATATTTCTTAGTATCATATTACCTATATAATTATTGGGATGAATATTACCAATTATTAGGGATACAAGTTCAGAGCAATTGTCCGTACTCCAAATATTGAGTAGTGTGCTAATAAAAATGCATGTATGTGAAAGACACTATCAAATAAATGGGTCACCTAGTGCCAATAGATCTGGCTTTGTTTACAGTACTGCTGTTTGGTGTACCTTAATTCAAGTTGACCATCCCATCCCCAATGACACTTAAATTCTTTCACCTGGAACCAGTGGCTTGGTTTTGGTTTTGTTGTTCGGGGAGAATCCCCAGGCTGTCGCTTAATCAGCACAGCCTCTATGTTGGAGTGGTTGAGAAACCTCCTCCCCCACCACTCACAGGGGAGCAGTACGGAAAGATGGAGCCGAAATACCCTGAGGGTGGTCACAGCCAGAGTGGTTTACGTCCTCAGGGGGTTTTTAACGTCCCCCTTTATTTTAAATAATTCAGTGGAGACGGCAGCGCCATTTAACGTGGTCAGC
The DNA here is from genome assembly GCA_025642065.1 of Paralvinella palmiformis. NCBI lineage: Eukaryota > Metazoa > Annelida > Polychaeta > Terebellida > Alvinellidae > Paralvinella > Paralvinella palmiformis. The sequence goes on along the minus strand of JAODUP010000389.1, from coordinate 1,825 downwards.
CACCCACGATGTAGTGAGCCGAGAAATTAATCCCTGGAAAAGTTTCGACCTCTTACGGGGTTCGAACCTGCGACCGTTGGCACCAAGTGCCGGGTGCTTAACGGCTAGGCCACCGGAGCTCACAGTGGCTTCTATTGGCTAGTAGGCTAAAAGGGCTCCAGGGCAATTAGATCTGGCTTCCTTTACAGTGATTCTGTTTTATGTACAGTCAGAATTTGTTGATTGGACAAGGTTTGTTGCATGATAATATGTGGGATAAACGAGAATATGATTATCGAGTCCGTGACATACTCGGTAGTCTGTGTCACACATTTATATCATACAGATATACGTCTGTATTTAAACAAAAATTCAATAACCGTACGCAAGACATGGAATGGCATTGAAGCCATTGAGCATTTTGATGTTTGTTAATTACAGACACTATTAAGGAAATACTCGTGTCATTATTTTAGAGTGATAAATTTAAATGAGATTATTATGGCTCGCTATGTTTTTTTTCTGTTCTATTCAAGTATATTTATACTTGGCGCCCAGTTAAGAAATATAAAATATGGAAAGAATATAGATAACACAAACAAATATATTAAAGGTATACGATGTAGACTTAATAATACGAATACTGGCAATAATATAATAATAATAATGTATATTTAATATAGCGCCCCTTACTAGCAGGAGCCATTCAAAGGCGCTGTACAAATAATATGTAATATAATTAATACCCCAAATAATATGTCTGTAAAAACCCTGTAATGATTTAAAAGATAATAATTATTTATCTGTGAAAGCGACCTTAAATAGGCGTGTTTTTAGAAGAGACTTAAAATTTCCAAGAGACGACGAATTTCTAATATTTGCCGGCAACTTATTCCATAAAGTGGGGGCTGCAACACTAAACGTACAATCACCATATGACTTGAGCCGAGACACTAGCACCTGCAATAGTATCTGACTGGATGACCTGAGTTTTCGGGATGACTTTCTAATCGAAACCAGTTCACACAGGTATTCTGGTGCCATATCATTAATAGATTTATAAGTTATTAACAGAATCTTAAAATGGATATGCTGTCTAACATGTAGCCAATGTAGTTGTTGAAGAATTGGGGTGATATGATCATATTTTCTAGTATTTGTTACAATGCGAGCTGCACTATTCTGAATTCGCTGAAGGCGATTAATGTTATAATCAGATATGCCATATAACAGGGAGTTACAATAGTCTATACGAGATGTAACAAAGGCATGAACTACAGTTACAAGTGATTCTTGTGTCAAGAATGCTTTTAAACAGTGGATGTTCTTAAGATGGTAGTAGGCAGCTCGGCATACTGATGTGACATGTTCATGCATGTTAATACATTGGTCCAAAATAACCCCTAGATTTTTTACTGACCCATTAGGGGTAATCGAAGATGTACCCATCTGTAATGCTGGTGTCTTTATGGATGATGCCAAATATTTTATATTTGTTTTATTATCATTTAGTTTTAGAAGATTTTGAGTCATCCATAGCCGGATATCGGCAATACAATGTTCTAAATTCTTCAAGGAAGAGGAGAAATTTAACTCATTGTCAGGATCCAGTGATATATACAGCTGTGTGTCATCAGCATACAAGTGATATTTAATCCCATATCGCTGCGCAATGATCCCAGGAGGACGGGTATACATTGTGAAAACCAGAGGACCAAGAACTGAACCCTGTGGTACACCAGATAACAAAATCTATGATAACAATGTACACCTGTAGACAACATGTCAGAAATAAAGAATGTATTATATGCAAAGGGTTTTTAATTTTTAATTAAGAAGATTTTGT